>VZTI01001449.1:333076-354695 GCA_013397865.1 Struthidea cinerea
AAAAAAAAAAAAGAATATAGTCCAGTGAAAACTGGCTAACTGCACGATTAGGAGAAGGAACTGTAAATAAGACTTCTTATTCTTAAACATGAAGAAACTGCAGGAAAAAAAATCACTCATGTTTTTGGTTAATTTCTCCCACAGTGAAACTCAAGGAAATGTATTTAATTTACCTGTGAGAGGTAGCTTAAGAGATGGTATCATGTATGATGATGGTAATCATCTCCTGCAAATGTGGAAGCAGTCGCAGCCAGATGTATAAAAAGGTCAGAATGAGAAGCAGTGCTTGGGAACTGGATTCAGACTAGAAATAAGAGGAACATCTTTCACCATTCAAGTTATAAGGGATGTGGGGGATGTCCATCCTTGGAAATCAAACCTAGTTATTTAAATATGTTGTACAGCTGAAATAGAAGTTTTGAGACTAGGAATGGTGTTTGGTAAAATACCCTGGACATAGAGAGGTTACGTGGTACATAACTTCAATGGTCCTTTCAGATATATGAAAGCGTTTATGAATGTGTGTAACATAGGGGTGTTGGAATATTTGCCTTAGTGAAAGATGCTGTTAGTAGACTCTACAGATTATTCATCTTATTAAAAAACCACATCCATTCAGTGACAGACCAAGGTCTTACAAGGCAAAATATCTGGGACAAAGAGTTTTTATTGCTTACCTCTGTGTTTTGCAGTCATGCATATATAGCACAGTGGGAGCTAATTCTTATTTGCCATTCATTTGTGATCAGCCATAAATTATAATATGGACTAGTCAGAAATGTCTTTCCTAATAAATGTTTGAGAACACATTAATATTAGTCTTTGCTTTCCCCAAGTCATATGGTCATTTGTTAATAGCAGGACATGATTTCACATATGCCAATATGCCTTTGTTCTGCTGTAGCTTAGCACATAGTTTTAAGCATTAGTATTTTTACGGGCTTTCCCGTCTTTCTTTCTGTTTGGCTGCTATATTTTGGTTCACATGCTTAGCAGGGGATCATGTATTTTGCCTTATTAGAAAACAAATTGTGATAACATAACTATATTCAATTTTAAGTGGGAAAGGTCATAAAACTGCTATTTAAAAAAATTAAACAAAACACAACAAAAATCAGATATTAACACAGCTTTTTTTGTTTGTTATTTGTTTTTGTGTTTTCAGTGCTGGCCCTCCAGAGCGTCTCATTACCAATGATGTCCTAGTGGTAAGGTTCACATGAGAATTTATCTTGGGGTGACTTCTGCTTCATTTTGATCCGCTCCTCTTTCCTGCATTTTAGAGAGAGAACACAAACACAAACTACCATGATAGATAAGAGCATGGTGTGCATTTTAAAGTCAGAGATATGGAAGAGTTCCCTTTTGTTACAGCCCAGCTGTTGCCCTATCCATACAAAAGCAGAAGCTGTGTTTCTTGAAGTCCTCAGCTATTACAGATGTCAATATGTTGCCTAGCTGTGGTTTGTTAATGTTGCAAAACCCCGTATTTGTTGGTGTTCAGAGTGAGAACTGTGTTTCATGTAACACAGTATGGCACTTGGCAGGAAAAACAAGGGTTATAAAAGGTCTGTAGAGGACAATAGTAGGTAGTCAGTGTGCTTATGACTGGAAGAGTACCTAATGTAACAGCTTTTTGGGAAATGAGTTTTTTAATAAAGAGTTATTTTAGTTGTTGAAACATAGAGCCCTGTTTTGGTATTAGTCAGCATGTGGTACACTACCTGTCTCCTCAGGCTGGCCCAGCAGCTAAGGAGTACCAAGTGCTTCATGCCAACTCCTCCAAGCCTGTGCATGGTTCCCAGATTCTAGGCCTTGATACCCCTGAGGCAAAGTAACACATATTCTATTCTTTCCCCCTCATTTTCTGTGTGAGGTGTAAGAGTTGCAATGATTGGCATGCATTGTTCCTGAAATGACTTGGAAAAGTGTCCTGGTATGAGTTATTAAAGGTGAACTGGAGTGACTCAGGTGGAGGGTAGGGTGGAATAAATCCATTATTTCCCTACATCAGGGCCAGTAAGAAGATGGTTTGTAGACTAATCACTGCCACAAGACACAGAAACTCATCATCAGGTGTTTTCCCCCACCCTTCCTGAATAATTACTAGATATTTGTGTTTGGGCACCTGTGTGTTGTACAGAATTTCCTGATTTTGGGATAATTTGAATGGGTTAACAATCTCTGACAATTCACCGCTGTATTGACACTCTGAAGCAGTGCAGCTTGGGCTACTGTCCTGGAATAATGTGCTCTGAATTTTCTCTTGGATTGCTCCCAGTGCTGAGACCAGTTCAGTTGTCTCTATATTATAGGTAGTGGATTGTGGATGCTGAAAAGCTTTGGTAGAGAAATCTTTCGGCTTTCTGCAGCGTTCTGTGAGAACTTTGCAGTTCTCACAGAGGCTATAAAAAACACTGCTATGGGTTTTTGTAAACTTACTCTTTATCTTGCACCTGGGTTTGTTATGCAAGATTGTTATGGTTCTAGCTTTCTAATATTTTAAAATAAATGTCTTAGAGCTTAACCAATCCCCTCAAGGGGTAGATGGTCGAGCACCCAATTGTCTTATGCCATTCAACACACTCTTTGCGAACCCTGTTATAAAAAATGAATTAATTAATTAATAAAAATCAGAACTGCTTTTCCTTTCTGAACTTGTCGTGCTGTTCCTCGTTGTTAGTGCCGCTCACAGCGACAGTAGTTGTCTGCATGATGTTTCATTATTTGCAGCAGATGTGTTGTTTGCTTTCTTCACCCTTTCCATTCCTGCCTCTTACAGTCCCGTGAGGTTTGCTGCTTGGAAGTGCATGTGGACATTAATGAAAGCAGGAAATACTTGAAAGGTATGGCAATTTCTCTGTGAGCTGAGGACATGACCAAACCAACCCTATTATAGTCATTCAGACCCGGATGGAGGCATTTTAGAGTACAGAGACAACTAAGAATGTTCTAAATTATATATAGATAATGATATGTGATCTAAATAATAAAATGTAATGTATTGAAATGCCCTGAACAGCCCTGAGCTGATCTCTGTGTCTTTGCCTTGAAGCTATCCAATTCGAACACAGTAGACTTTGCTGGTGGAAGTAAGAGAGAGTGCTGACTCTGGGAGCACTCCAAGCCATGGGGTGAAGGCAGGAATACCAGGTCCTGTGCTGTAGGAGACTGGCCAGTGGGGTAGCTTACAGAGGAGCTACCACAGAAAATTACTCCAGCAGAAAGCTTGCCAACTTTGTTAGCTGTATTTGCCTGAACAGCATACTATTCTCTAAACAAATCTGTTTTCACTAGAGGGTAAAAATCTCGTGCTTACGGTGCCTGCATCTCATGAGAGAACACAGAAGACGACAGAGGACACCAATACTTTCTACTTCCATTGCGTGAAGGCTTGGGAGCCAGTTCTAAAAGTCAGGCTGCAGGTAATGGGCACCATACAGTGTACTGTTCATACTGCTTGCTAATTTCCAGTGTGACCAAAACAGCAAAGAACTGCATGGTTTCTGTTCTGTGGATACAACCCCCCATGGTTTTTTTTTTTGTGTAGAAAGTTTCTGATAAGGAAGATGACAACAGCAATTTAAGTGACACCTTAAAGGTACCACTGAAATTTCTCCCTGTTGGACGTACAGTGAAAGTAACCCTTCCCGTAAGACATGTAAGTGTTTCATAATTTATATGATCTTCTGGAGAGAAGAGTAGAATAACCCTCACTATTTAAAAACAAGCAAACAAAAACCAACAAACCAGGTAGTAAATCTGAGTGAGAATTTTGGGCAAATACAGGTTTTCTGTGAAAAAAATTAATTTTCTCAGAGAAATATGAATTTTCTGTAAATAAAATCAGTGATGGGGGATTCAACCAGGCAAGTTTGAGATGCATTTCAGACCAACCTCTGCTGTACTTTTACAGTTAAAGGAGAACATTCAATACCCTAGCAAGGTTTTGGGATGCCTCTCTGCTCTTTTTCAAGCCTGGGTGCTAGCTCAGTCTGTATACCTAAACTTTGGATGGCTAAAGTTAGATGTGCTGAATTACGCCCTCAGGAAACAATGCTGTCACGTTCTTACAAGGGTACAGTCATGATGGTAACTGGTGGAGAGATACAGCTCTGAGTTGCTTTAAAGGCGGTAGTAATGCTGCTGTGTGGACAAATGGACTTGATGATCCTTGGGGGCCCCTTTCAACTAAGAATATGATGTGATCTCTGAAACTACTAAATATAGGCAGACATCCTTTTCCATAGCTTGAAAATGAGAGGCAAAAGGAGGAGAAGAATTTCTTAGCAGCCTTTCCCATAAAGAGAAGGGAGGATGAATGTTTGTTTTGCCACCACTGATTCCCCACCTCCTCTTTTTGGACTCTCTTTTACCTCTAGCTTTTTGGAATGGTGTGGTGACTTGTATTTCCTCTTCTATCACTGTCTTTATCTTCACCCTCAGGAATGTTACAGCGTAGGTTTTACTGGGTGGCAGTAAATGCAAGCAGTGCTTTGGGGGCAGAGGGTGGCAATGTGATACTGCTGCTGGGTTAGGCTGTTTTGTGGATGAATATTCATAGTGGGGAAGAAATCCTGGTTCACAGCCCATTCGTTCAGCCACTTCGACCCCTCCTGCCTCTTTTGCTTCTTTGTAAAATATATTTGGTGTTTAGTTGCTTTCTGTCTCTTTCCTGCTACAGTTTCAAAAAAACTCCAAAACGTATGCAGGGTGGTAGTGGTGGGACATTCCAGGATGCACTGAAAATCTGGATTCAAAACTTTTCTTTTTCCCACTCATTCCTGCTCTCATCTCATTGTTCACAGAATGTGCCACTACAGTTGTACCTTCAACTAAATGATTGGTAAGAGGACTGTTTTTTTTTTCCCCAGTTTTTATTGTTCTTTGAACTGTGAAATCTAGAACAGAGTATCCTTTATTTAGATATAAGGAATGCACAAGACAAATATATAATGCAAAATATAACAATAGTTAAGTCACCATTAAAGAGTCACCACAACAGATCAAAGCTAAATGTCCTTGGGGCAAAGGAGTCCCACGAAGATGCAAAAAAAATTATAAGAGTTTCAAACTTAGTCACTGAGTGTCCTTTGCATCAAAGAACCAAAGACTAAGACTGGAGGCTTCTTCATAAAGGGCACAGGAAGAAGGCAGAGGGAAAAGAGAATTTGAAATAACAAAACATCAGAGTCCATTCATTACCCAAAAGACACACATACGCTTAAGAAAACAGACTTGTGGGTCTGGTTATATCAATAGAAAGAAGTACAAACTAGGAAAGAGAAAATTTTGAATTGTAAAATAATGCGTCAGACAAGAAACAAACAAAAATTATTCAAGTATCTTTTTCATTGTACAGTTTCTGTATAAATCTGCAGTGCAAATCCCCATGAAAGACTTTGTTAGGTTTAAGTCACCCTTAAGTCACTCAGGAATCATATGATGCAGAAATAGAAAGGATTCAGCTTACAAAGCTGCTGAAAGTCACAGAAGCCCTTCTTTGTTTTTCGTATTTATTATCCCTACCTGACGGTAAGTCTTACACTGAAACAATGAAGAGACCATGTAGAAGCAAAGCAGTTCATTTCTTGGCAAATGAAAGATGCGTTTCTATATAAATCTGAACAAGAAATCAGGATTTTTTATGAATTAATTAGACTGCAGTTGCTGGAAAGAGATCCATATACGTTTTAAACACCAATCCTGTGCCTCTGGACTTATTTATGTTTCAGCACAGAAAAACTAGATGTGCGCTTAGGGTATGATCTGTGCCAAGAAGAGCAAGAGTTCTTGCATAAGAGGAAGAGGGTCGTTGCTGGTGCTCTGAAAAGGGTTCTTCATCTGGAAAGAGATCTACATGGACGTGAGGTCTGTGCGTTGGAATCCAAGCATGGGATGTGGGTCTATTGAATTAGGATTGGCACAACTCCCCTCGAAATTTCTGTAGTTTTTGCATGTAGCTAACAAACCCATTGAACTGAATGGCAGCAGAACAGAGGCTCTCAGTGTGACATATCCCATACTCATGTGAAATTTCAGCTCAGCAATTCATGCCTCCATTCTTTTCAATGGGCCAAATTACCAAGGACATAATATACCACTCTTCAAAGACAGTTTCCAACAGTATGGTGCTGTGAGTCAGCAAGATATGAGGCATTGTGTTAGATACAGCCTAGTCAGGCAACCCAAACCAACAGGAAAACAGGAGTATTGGAAATTCACCTCATATAGATATTTATTAAATCAGTGTAATGTCACTTCTTTAGGCTTACTTTTTTTTCCCTTCATTTTCAGAACACTTCTTACAAAAAGTAAAAATTATTTGTGGTGAAGAAAGAACATTAGAACATTTTATAACAAACTGAAGTATGTTTTGTTGCCAAGATCCAGGGTGAATTTTTAAGGAAAAACTTGTTTTCTTGCTGGAATTATATTTGTTGAATGAATGCTGTCCAAAGTATCAGCAGAGTTCAAAGAACTTCCTTGATCCATTTTAACTGCATTTATTGCAATTTGTTGTAGTTTAGAATAAAATAATATAATTATCTACTTTTAATCATTGCAATTCCAATTATAAAGATCAAAAATAGGAAGGAAGGTTAAAATGACTGCATATTCAAACTCATCCCAGCCTTGGGGTTAAGAGTCTTGGAGGTTAATTTAAATAAGGTACTGGTAAAGATTGGCTAACTGGTGATTTAATTTCATTGTCCTCCAATGAATCTGTTGAAGAAATTCTGAGACCTGTAATTAGACTTTTCCAAGTAGCAAGGGAGTAACTTTCTGAGGATAATAGTTGTGTTTTGAACAGGTCCCAGTAATAGCTGTTATGGCAACAGGCGGAGGTCTCAGAGCAATGTCAGCTATGTTTGGCCACCTCTTAGCTCTTCAGAAGCTAAATCTGTTGGACTGCGTCACCTATCTCACCGGGGCTTCTGGCTCAACATGGTGCGTATAGAAAATGAGATTGGATTTGGAATGACTGTGACTACTTTTTCACACAGTGAGAGATGCATCTCTTTCAATGAATTACACTGTTAACAATTTAACATAATTCCCTTGTGGAGCTCTTACTGTTGGCTCTCAATTATAACTTCAGTTTAGGCTCACTGATTCTCTTTCATTGATTAAAGTGATTGTGTAAATGTATGAATTTTCCAAAATCATCTAAATAAAAGGGTGATTTTCCAACATTTCTGCTCCTTAGGACCCTAGCAGACCTGTATGAGCATGCTGACTGGTCACAGAAGTCTCTGGAGGGGCCACTTAAGTCAGTAAAAGAACAAGTGACAAAATGCAAACTCAACCTTATGTCTATAGACCATCTGAAGTATTACCACAAGGAACTTGCTGAAAGGGCAAAAGCAGGACATGTGTCATCTTTTACAACTCTGTGGTCACTTGTTCAGGAGATGTTCTTACATGGACGGGTAGGTACATGGTCCTGCCACACTTTTTGGGAAACAGCCACGTATTTTCTTTAGAGCTTTACTCTTTGAGAACATGATGTAGTGTGTGTAAAAAATCCAGAGAGACTGAGCCATCCCGGTGTGGTTTGTAAACTATGACAGAGGATCTTGTAGCCAGGATTTTCCAGAGTAGATAATAATTTGAAAGTGCCTCTGTCCTACGCTGCCCAACAGCTAGTAACTTCAGTAGGCAAACTTCCAGAAAGAACTGAGGAATTCCCACCCCCCATCCTCCCTGAAAAGTCAGATTTTTAAAGTCTGTTTCTAGTTTGACATTTAAAAGTTAGAGTAATCTGTCCTCATGTGAATATTAATCTCAGCCTTAGTAAAGATCTGTGGGATGCAGGCAGTCAAGGCACTTAGATATTCTAATGAAGAAGTTACTAGGTATCCAGAAGGCAACCAGGAAAGAAAATGCAGGAACACGAAGGAAAAGGTCTCTTACAAAAAAATGACTTACAGATACCTCTGTGCTGTAAAATATCTGTTATCAGTCTTTACTTGGGTAGATTGTGCCAGTGTTATGCTCTTACAGAGGTTTACTGTGATTTTTTTATCTCGCTGCTTAGCCAAGAAAGTACAAACTCACAGACCAGCGCAAGGCATTGCAGCATGGACAAAACCCATTGCCTTTCTATGCAGTCCTCAATGTGAAAGAGGAGAAGTTTGGTACTTTCAAATTTAGAGGTAAGTGTTCTGGAGTGTCTTCTGATTCTGGGTATGGCTTGACGAGAGTTTGGAGGGAGGTATGTATGTGTGGAGAAAAAAAGGGGAATCTGTTGCTTGCCCTGACTCTATTGCTTGCCCTGACTCAGTTGTTGCCCTGACTCAGTATTCATCTTTTAATAAAATGTTTGTCTTTTTGGCAAACTGTTGGGTGTTTGTTAGAAAGAACACATCTGCTGGATAACATCCTCAGCCATAAACAGGACATTAATTAAAATCTGGGGTGAAGTCCTATTTTTGCTGCAGACATTGTGAGTGTGGGCAAACCATCTGATCTTCTTCTGCCATGCCTATAAAATAGCTTTGACACTTCCTTAGTTTCTAGGGGTGCTGTGAAATGTAATTGTCACTTCCTAAATACTACAATAATGAGGGTATGAAAATGGAGTGGAGTATGATTGCTGTGATTGGTGTGATATGACAGCCTTTGAATGGACACAGGCCACATTCAACAGAAGGTATTAAAAGCAGCAGATACTGGAAAGAAAAGCAGTAAATCCTTAGGTTTGGTTAGGTTTATAGCTACTGTTCTACTGTAATGCCTGTGCAGGACAGCTTGAGCCAGGAAACCACACATCCATGCTACACTGTGATAATTTCCAGTGTGATGTTGATGTGTCTTCAGGCTGCTTTTGTGTAGACTGGCAGCTTTGGGTTAGTAGAGCTCTCATGCCAGTCACTCCTTGCAATTCACATCACTCTTGCATGTAGTACAGTTGATGCTCTTGATTTAGAGAGGCAAGTGCGATCCCAGAGTCTTTATATAGAAATAGATATCTAAGCATTTGAACCTAATGTTAGACTTTTTCTGAGTTGAAAAAGCTAGTTCCTTTTGGTCGCAAATAATCTCTCAGTTTGTATGGAAGTAGCAGCCTGCAGTACAAAGGTACAGATAGTACAGAGCTGCTGAGACAAGCAAGATCCTTGGAGCTTGTGGATAGCTTTATCCACATGGGAAGGTGTTGGGGTTTTATTTTTATTGCAGCAAACATGTCGTCAATTCTTTTGTAGAGTGGGCAGATTTCTCTCCTTACGAAGTGGCCATACCAAAATACGGAGCCTCCATTCCTTCAGAATATTTTGACAGCGAGTTCTTCATGGGAAGGCGAGTGAAGAAGCTGCCAGAATCTCGGATCTGCTATCTGGAAGGTGACATAGCAGTGCAATGTAGTTAATCACAGCATCGTAGAAAGCATGCTTTTTGCTAGCCACAGGCACAACACTCCTTGCCAGCAGGTCTGCTTTTCAATGGGCTTTTTACCCCTTTTGTACGTCTGCTCTTTGTATATCTTCTTTCCTCCTGTTGTCCCTTTTCACCTGGGTAGATTTGGTAAAATTGCAGCATGGTTCCTGTTCCATTTTCTAAACCAAGCGGGATGGTGGAAGAGGCAAGTTGAGGAAATAATAAGCGTTCCTTCCCTGACCAGTCTCTAGCTCTTCATAAGCTATGTTTCTAGACAACGCGTTACTGGGGTAGAACTGGAAGGAGCTGAGAATGAAATGTCATCTAGGACAACCCACAACGGCAGGAGCCACCTGAGCTTTGTGGGTTGAGGATGGTGTCACTAATCTTCTCTGCCCTTAGGGACGAAGGAAGCCCTTTTGACCTCCAACAACTACTTTGGCTGGCCATTATGCCATCAAAGGTGAAGAAAATGGAAAAAGCATCTAGTCAGAGGAACCCATCTGTCCCAGCAGATTTAAAACCCTTTTAAGTGTTTTCGTTTTGAAACCAAAAACAAGGGTAGAGGAGAAAAAAGCCGTATTTCTCTCACTGTGGAGTCTGCTAGAGATTCAATTTGTTCCTCGTGTGAGTACCTGGCATAGAGCTTGATGAGGAAGGATAGTTCTTTCTTTTCCAAAAGCAGACTCACATATGGAGCCAATTGTATTTTGAACCTGAACCAGCTGAACTCCACACAAAGAAAACATGCCTGGAAGGAAAAAATGAGTCTTAGGTCAATTTAAATAGTAAATCAGTTTAAAGAAGGCCTTTCTGCTTACATGGCTTCACCATGCTTTCAAAGCCTACTTTCTCTCACAGGTACCCAGGAAACTTCTTACAACATCATTTGGGTGACTGATACCTCTTATTTTGTTACTCTGTACTATGCAGTGAATGTTCTGTGTAGTTACCTCCTGAGAAAGAGCACTGAAGTGCTGACACCACTATGTTTGAACTCTCTGAGACCTGCTGTTTAAGTTGTGTCATGATGGGGTCAGGTTGGGTGGACTAATTATGTAGCATGGATATTTGCAATAGTCAGTGGTTAACATGTGGTAGTTCAGTACTTTTCCCATGTGGTTTGACTTGCAGGTCTTTGGACAAACATCTTTACTAGGAATTTGCTGGATGGCTTGTACTGGTCCTCAAATTCAAATGAATTCTGGGAAAGATGGTCCCAAGATATGGTAGATATAGGTAAGAATTTCTAAAGTGTTGCCTCACTGTGGATCTTCCAGCATGATTTTAATCTGTATCAGAATGATTGCTATGTCCTCTTCTCTCTTCTCTCCTCTCTCTTCTCTCTTTTCCCCAGAGGCATGCTTCATGTTAGTACAAATGTTTGTCAATTCAAATTTCCTCGTGGTCTGTTAAATGACTCTGCCCATGGCTGCAAATGAGAAGTGTGGCTTTTACTTGTGGGCAAAAGTACGAAGCCAGTATGTCATTTGAAAGAGTAAAACACAAAAGCTGTGCCTGCTTTAAAGGAAACCATGGATCTCTTTCTTTAAATGATGTGGATCATGTGCACATGTTTTCCAGCAGCCTGCAGGAAACAGGGATGGGAGGGGCCCACAGGGCAGCTAGCCAGCAAAGGTGTCTGGCAGAGCAGATTGCTGATGTTTTTTCTGTATTTCATGGTTTCTTCTCTATTTCAGAAAAACATTCTCCTGAGGAAGATGTTACTGTCATTGAGCCTCCATCTTGTTTGTCAGGAAAGTTGTATGAAATGTTTCAGGACATTATGACCAAGCGTCCACTACTGGGACAGTCACATAACTTCCTGAGAGGCTTAGAGTTTCATAAGGATTATATCCATCAGAAAAAATTTATTGAATGGAAAGGTAACTGCAACAAAGAGTTAGCTGCACTGTGCAGGTAACATCTCAGATTTTTTTTTTTTTAGTCTTTGGAAAACTCATATTTGTTTCAGGGTTTGGAAATCGGCTGAGTTGGACCTATGTTCATGGTGTCTGTTTCTCTAGGGTAACAGGTTAAAATTAACTAGTCCATGGGCTGCTCTTTCACTTCCAGAAGATACCTGTAATTTGTGTCAAGAAATGCTTTTCTACAGGAAGTTTGTCACCCTGCATAGGTACAGTAGTCAAAAGATTCAGGAAGGGCAGAATCTTTTGAGGTCAAGAAGCAGAGGTAACACCAGAAGCATAAAATAGCAGGTTTTTATGTGGATCAGATGAAGGAAAGGACTAGTTGCAAGCATGTGGTTGCCTATATGTCTGGTATTTCTGCCTGATGAATTATCCATCCAGAGACTTCTCTTTAATGCCTTGGAAACAGAAATACCAAAATCCAACTACAGAAAGTTAAAGTCACATAGGTTTACACTGTATAT
Organism: Struthidea cinerea; assembly: GCA_013397865.1. Taxonomy (NCBI): domain Eukaryota; kingdom Metazoa; phylum Chordata; class Aves; order Passeriformes; family Corcoracidae; genus Struthidea; species Struthidea cinerea. The sequence goes on from VZTI01001449.1 coordinate 344,853, forward strand.
ATTAAACAACAGATACATCGACTTGACGTATAAATTGAACAGCGATTTTCTATGGCCTGTGCTCTGTAGGCAGGCAAAGTAAACAGCTATAATAGTTGTACCTCAAAACCTATGAAACAATCTGTGAAATGATAGCAAGATGATGAAGCTGAGGTTTTTCTGCATCAGAAACCTTCCTATAGTCCCAGCATCTTCATTTATTCCATGAACATGTAGCAATGTGGGAGAACCCCACATTATGGAGGTTAATCTGACTTCAGCAAGAAAGCATGTGTTCTCTGCTTTCTCTGAGTCCCTCTCTTTGGCAAGTTGTGTTTTCTCTCCCATTTTATGCAAGTTACAGTGTGCTTTGTCCCTCTCCACCCTTGCTACACAGTTTGCTGACAATGGCGAGAGATGGTGGTGCTTTATTGTGGATTAAGGCAGAGCCTACAGTGTGCTGTCTGCTTTTAAAATGTTCAGTAAGCAAAAAGTCTGTGTCCTAAAACGGTCTGCTCTAAGAAAACAAATGAAAGAAGGAGAAAAAACAAGCAGCATTAGAAGGGTGGGTGAGAGAAGGAGCAAACAAATAGCTTCAGAAGGTGGATGAAGGATGGAATTGTCAGTCAGTAAATGTTAAAAAACGTAACTGTCCTTTCGTTTGCTGACTATCAATTTTGTAAAGACAAATGGGTAGAAGGAGATTTCAAGGAGGATTTTGAGGAAACGAGCATAAGAACACTAATGACTATCTCAGGGTAGATATTCTACAAATAAAGTAAAATGAAAAGAAATAAAGTAATTATTCTACAAATAAAGTAAAATGAAAAGAAAGCATGAAATACAGTGGTAAAAAGGAAACTGAAAGTCTGGAGTGGGAAAAATTAGCAGGTTTTCTGTCTTCTTTTGGCTGCCTGCAAAAGACCAAGCTAAACCCAGGTATGGATCTATCTCTAGGAGCAAGAGGAGAGGCCAGGTCTGTGAACAGAAATGGCAGTCTTGTGGTAGAAGAAGTCTTGAGAATAGAGCTGTGTTTTAAAGGCTTCCCTGCAGGTCAGGTTATCTGACATTAAAACAAGATTTTCAATGCCTAATTTTTCTGATGAGAAATTGAACTAATAGTCTGGAATTAGTGTCATACATTTACAGTAGAATTCATGCTTTCAAGGGTTTCAGGATTTCTTTAAAGTTTCTATTTGGATGTGGGATGGAAGAAGGGATTCTCACAACAAAATGTTTACTTCCAGTTCACATATGCAGCCATGAATAAATGCTTCAAAATTCCACCTCTGTGATAAGAAAACAGGAGTAATGGAATTTCATCTAAAAATGTTCACCGGGCCAAATAAAACTAAAAAGTATGCTGTGTTTCTTCTGTGAGGGACTGCAAGCAAATGTGTCTCTTATTACAGTTGAATCTGTGAATTCTCAGCAGCCTTGAATGCTAAAATAAGCACATTTTGTGAAGACTTGACAGTGAGGGAATGGAAAAATTAGGTATTATTGCTTCAAGCTGGTGTGAAACATTCCAGGCTATGGAACAAGCTAGAATTACTCTGCATGGCTTAAATCAACACTACAGAATGAGGCCAGGGAAGCAGAGCGACTGAATGAATTGAAATGCTGGAACTTACCAGCAGCATTTCTGTGATCAACAGCTTCTTAAAATGCCTAAACACAATGATTTAAGGCCCAAGTATTCTGCTCTGGGCTTTGCTACCTCATTTTGTGAACTTGAAGAACACTCTTAAACCACTACTTTGATATTTAAAACCATGGCAAAATGTTCCCTGTTCCATGGGAATGAAAGTGTACTAAAGGAACAACAGAGGACTTGCTGTCTACAGGGCAAGCTGGTGAGGTTGCTAGCAGAGAAGTAAGAGTCTAGCTATCAGAAACTGGCTTTAGATTTCAACTTACCAATTGGTATAATCCCCTTTTGGCATTAATGTGAGGTTTAATTAACTCAAGCAGTATTTTAAGCTGTTGGTAGGCAATGTTGAATGCATGATGTGGTATTTTTTTACAGCATGGCTAAGATAGTTCATATGAGATCATTGAAAGCGAGTTGAAGTCAGACTTTTCAACCTGAGAGAGGAGTCTAACCCTGAGAAGGCAAAAGCAAAAAAAGAGCAATGCAAAAGTGCCATGATGTATTGCATTTGTTAGGTGTGTTGCTACACTGTGAAATTGTTTTTGTTGTTTGCATTTTTCCCAGTTCTTAGGGGAAAAAAAAAAAATCTGTTGAAATCTGTTTTCTGTGAAAAATGACTCCCCAGAGCAGCTGTGAGGTCAGTGGAGTCTGTGTCTCACCTGTCCTCTGTCTGGCTGCCCCATGGCCTGCCTTTGTGAGTGTGCCTGGGAGAGTGTGGAAACAGGCCAGGTGTGTCCAGATGCGCAGTTCAAAGGGCATGCTCCTGGGTCCGTGTTTGTGGGCTCACCTTGTGGAGGGAGGTGACCCCGGTCTTGAGGGTAACCAAGGAGCTGCCCTTAGCATGTAGCACGGACAGAATTACTCACTCCTCCTTTCCTAGCAATGCACCACTAACTATATTCAAAATCTTTTTCAGACACTGTGCTGGATGGTTTCCCTAACACTCTGACACCGCTGCAGAAATATCTTTGTCTGATAGATGTTGGCTATTTCATCAACACCAGTGGTGCAGCACTTTTCAAGCCAGAGAGGGATGTAGATGTCATTATATCCCTTGATTATGGTTTGGGGCATGTGTTCAAGGTGAGAAGATTAACTTACTCTGCTCCTTACAGAGTAAAACTCTTCTTTTCTTATTGAAACTTTCAAGTAAGTGGCTGTCTAAATCTTAATCACCATACCTTGAAGGAGGAAAGAAACTTCCTTCAAGAATGGAACTATAAAAACTGTTAGGCTCTTTTCTCTGTAGGCGATTACAGCACATACTTCCTAGAATCCTCAGGGAATTGCAGTAACAATTGTTTGCTGAAGACCTGCCTGTGATCTCTCCTGGTCTGTCATGACGAATTCTGAGTGTGACTTTGGGTCATTCACTTGGGCTTGTAGAAAGGATTATAGGGTGATAAGAGGCATTGGCTGACTTATGTTGAGTGGTTGTCAAAAGTAACATTGTACTGTGGCTACTTTGGACTACACATTCATTTCAGTGTTTCTAGAGAATGAGTTAAGATGCCATAGTATTTCCAGGATACCTGAGTAAACCTGATTCTTGTCTTAGAGCTTTTACTCCATGACATTCTGTGTCCACAGCAATTAGAGATGACATACAAATATTGCAAGATACAAAATATCCCATTCCCCAAAGTGGAGCTAAGTCCAGAAGAAGAGAAGAACCCAAAGGAATGTTACATATTTTCGGATGCAGAGGACCCCAGAGCACCCATAGTAATCCATTTCCCCCTGGTGAATGACACCTTTAAGGAATTCAAGGAGCCAGGTAAGTGCAGTCAACAAAACTATGCACTGTGTTCTACCCCTGGTATGTGTCATGTGTCCACTGATGGCAGGCAGAAGAGCAACCTCCATACTCTTGCTGGTAGTTCTCCAAGAGCATGGAGGACACAGTCCTGGGCAACTCCGTGCCACACTGCCTCCTCCAGCCCTGCCTGTGGCAGATGGCTCTTGTCACCGTCCCTTGCAGCAGAACTGCAGGTCTTCCTCACTTGTGCCTGATGCCATGTCCTGCCGAGAGAGACGTGCAGAGTGCTGGAGCTTTTCTGGCACTGGAAAGAGGGAGTAAAGAAAGGCCCAGAGAGCAGGGGAGATAAGGGCCTCCTGAAGGACCTGCTGGTGGGCTGGAAAGCAGCAGCAGCAGGAGCTGGCCCTTGGGCCGTTCAGCCCCAGGGTTGGCTCTGCACCCCTGCCTTCTCCAGGCAGGCTGCCTGTGGTGGAGAAGGAGGGGTGGACGGAACCTCCCTCCCAGGCCTTGAGGGATGGCAGGCTTGGGCACAGGGACCTGGGCAGGGGAAGCACATGTGGCTGTGGTGAGAGAGGCTCCATCTGGTGCTTGGTAGGAGCTGGGGCAGAGCAGAGAGATGTGGGGCCAGCCTGGGATGTGCAGTTACCTCTGCTCAAGCGCCTGGGGTGAGCTCCTTCCAGCTTTACCCAGAATTCTGTTGTGGCCCTGAGTGGAACCAGAGGAAAATGGAAGTCTCTGGGGGAGCATTTGGGAAGGGTAGGAATAGCAGCAAAAAGTAAAGGTACTTTTCTGCTCTGATGTTCAGTGATGCTCAATGAATATGTACAGTAAGAGCTAAATTGAGAAAATCACATTTAGAAACTCTGTGGATGAAAAGAGGAGATACTCTGTAGAGGGAACTAGGCTTGTTCAACGGAGGCTGGAAATGGTCCAAATGGCAATATGTGGTGAGATCCAACCATTGAGCAGTGGGGGGCAGGTAAAGCAGGTGAGGATTTTGGAATCTCTCTGAATGAAAAATAGATGAGATGGTGCAGAGCAGCTGCTGCCAGTTCTCAGTACTCCAGGCCCAAACTGGTAAGATTTGACACTCACCTGCGTGTCTCTGAGCAGTCAGTGATTCATCCATCAAGCTGACAACCAGGAATGGATGTGGGTGGTTGGAGGAGGAGGGCCCTTGGCAACCTGCTTTCATGGATTTCAAGTTTAACAGTGGAGCTTTTTGTTTCTAGGTGGATGAGAGACATCTTGTGGAATGTGGATACTTATTTTTCTTGTTTTTAACCATTTAAATTCTAGAAGGACTCAGCCTGTGAAGCGCCCATTTGCAGTGCAGCAGTTATGGATGTGGCTATGGATATGATAGCATAGATAATACGTCTCTCTGAATGTTGTGAGGCTCAGTGAAGCAACACTGGATATTTTTAATTCAGCCACTTCTAGTGGTAGCCTGTGCCCAGCACTCTGAGATCACACTGCTCAGAAACCACTATGTTAGACTAAAACCTGCTGTGTCTCAAGCACAGTTCTTGTGTCTTTTTCATGAGGTTCTGGTTGACATCATAAGGAATATCTCAGCAGTCTGTTTGTAGACCTGCTGATAGTTATCTCACATTGCATTAGTATTTTGAGCATATTTGGTTCAGACTGCAAGGAAATAGGCAAAAAGAACAGCAAAGAAACATAGCTAAAAAGTTTGTAGAAACATAAATATGAGACTGCCAAAGTCCTTGGTGGAGGTAATTAGGGGGTCCTTTTCAGAAAAAGCATTGACGTAACAGGGAGTGTGGATGTTGCCAATTCCAAGAGGCATAACCTGAGGCCAGGCTGGAGTTTGCCGAGAGTCTGATGTAGGATGCTCTGGTCCCTCTGCCTCTCTGCACTCTGCAATAGGCAGTCCTGTGTGGTTAGCATCCTCCTCGTATGTACTAGGCTGTCCACTGACTCTAGCTGGCAGATGTGCGCTTGTCACCACTAATCCAAGGGTGATCATGGATTTTGAAAAGTGTTCCAGGTGTGTGTCTTTGTCCGAGAGTCAGACTTACAGGGTTTGGGAAAGGATGTGGGCCCATGGACATGCTGCCCAGGAGTGGTGTCTGCAGGGGCAGGACAAGGAGGAATGTAAGAATTTGTGCCAGCTCTACTGAGGGATTTCCAGGTCTGAGCTTTAGCAGGAGGGGGTGGAGGAATAGCTTGGAAAATTGACCAGGAATGGCTCTTTCGAGCTGAGGAGTGGGTTTGCAGTATTTCCTGGGGGCTGTTTTTATCAGTGGGTCTGGCCAGGTAGATCAGTCCCCTACAACACCATGTGATAGTACTCCAGATTCAGCTCACTGTGCTGGCTTTTGTCTTTCTCTGCAGGGGTAAAGCGTGGCCAGTCAGAGATGGAAGAAGGCAAAGTAAACCTGGAGAACAGCTGCTCACCGTACTACCTCATTAGGCTGATCTACTCCTCTGAAAATTTTGATAAACTTGTAAACCTGAGCAAATACAACATCCTCAACAACAAAGACCTGCTCCTCCAGGCAATCAGGAGTGCTGTAGAACGAAGGAGAAGCAGAAGGACTGGGAATTTCTCCCACTACTCTGGATACCCCTAGGCTGGGTTTTTGTGCTGTTCCCCACTGAAGGCTATGGCAGCACATTGCAACACATCACAGTCACATTACATCACATCACAGTGTTCATTATTTGCAGAAAACTGGGGAAACCTGTACATTTCTCACCTTGCCATGTTCAAGCTCCTAGCTTTCAAGAGGGTTTATTTATCTCCTTCTGCCACATTTTCAGTCCACAAGAACCTCACGATGTGTTCTTACTTGTTAAGAAATTAAGGTCCTGGTTAGCGGAGACCTCCCAGGATCTCCTTGATGTTACAGAGTATGGTGGTGGTGATAGTATGAGCCTGTCCCTTCAACCCTGAGCCCATTGTCGGTGTCCTTTCAATACTTCACTACAAATCAAGTCCTGGCCATTTGCATTCAGTGATGTCCAGATTTTCAGATAGGCTGAGCAACTAGAATTTGCACTGAAGTGGTGGGCTCAGCTTTGAAGTCAGGCCTATTTATGTGAACAGTGGCCAAACTGCAGTGCGGACAATTGCACTCTGTCTGGCTGATTCCCCTTGCTGATTTAGAAGTTACGCCTTTTTTCCATTGCCCTGCAAGAGTTTGGCACAGAAACGCTGCTCCAGACTGCCACGAGAGGGGCGGTTACATTTCAAGAGAGAGGGCGGTAGCTGCAGTGCGTGAGCACAGTTCTTTTGAGCGTTGGCTGGAGGAAAAGTTCTGCATAACGCACAACTGATCGTATTGGTTTATACCAGCAGTGCCTTTATGCATTAAAATGTCAAGAGCCTGAAACAAGTTTTGCATAGCAAAAGGTTGAGAGGAATAGTTACCATAGACTGTAAATGTACATTTAATTTAGTGATAATGACTGAGATGTAAGCTGGTTCTCCTTACAGACGTCAACTGAGTGTAGGATAACATCACTCACTAAAAGAGTGCATAGCCATTGTATTTTCACACACAGGAGATTTTTCCCTTTATAGTCTTCTATCCCTGACATTACAGGCAAAGTATTTTTAATAGGTGCTACATAAAATAGGGCACAAATTAAGAAAAATAGGACACACATTTTCCTCCTTGCTGGAGGAAAATATTTGGAAAATGATGCCTGGTTTTCATTTGCTTTGGAATGCAGTGAGAGACTTTGCCTTGAACTAGAAGCTTGGAACATCTTTATAGCCCTCCACTACACTAAAAAGATGATAGGAAAGGATGCTGAGCAATATAAAACAGAGCTCCACAGAAGTCAGAGAAGATTGCGGACTTCCTCACACTGAAGGATTTGGACCTGCTTCTGGATTATTTATTCCAAACACAGCATATTCATCAGGACTTCCAAGGAAAATCTTACATATTTTTCTGCGTTGGAAATTTACTTGAGATCTAGAATTAGTTGTACTTGAAATCCAAAATAAGACAAAGAAAGAGAAAGAGGGGTCTGCCTTTTTGGTATACGCAGGCGATATTGAAGCTGAAAGGGAGAGCATTTACAAAAGACTCAATTGCCTGAAGCCTGCATCTCCTAAATGCTGCTTCTGCTGCAATGGCAATGGCTAAGCCTCAGCAATGCTTCTTGTACAATGCTTTTGTGCAGAGCTAAGGATTACCATCCAGAACCTGAGGAGTCTTAACAGCTGGAATGCAACTGTACCGCGGGATTCGGATCATGAGAAGATAAGAACTAATCAGATTCTGGCTGCAAGACAAAACATAAATAGCCATTTTGAGTTGAGAGTTGATCCAGCTGGATCTGTTACCTTCACACAGGGAGCAGCATGTGTGGCGCATACAAGCCCACATGGCTCTGTGCACGCATGTGCACAGGGTGCGCACCAGTTCCATGCTCCCCTGGCTGGTCCTAGAAAGCTCTGCTACTGCGAAAAGATATCCCTGGTGTGTTCATGGGCTACAGAGAACCATCTGTAACTCTTGTGAACCTTGGCAGCACGTGCCCAGCAGTGAGGCAGCTCAGCCACACTGAGAAAATTTGGTCTCTCAAAATGCTCCAGAGAGCAATAATTGGACCAACATGCTTGGTGCATTCCTAGTACTGCTAATGCAAACAGAAAGGCCCAGTAAAATGTGAAGGAGCCACAAAACCACAAGGTTTTCAGGTAACCCACAGCTGGTGGAGAATTACTGTTCTGAGGGACTGTTAAATCCTGTTATAAAGGAAGGGAAGGAGGGTGAGAGGGAGGGATCTGTGGATGGGGAAGGCGGTGTGGCTCTGCTGGGAGAACTGCCACCAAAGGTTTTGCCAACACTTAGAGTCAGGTTGGGAACTGCTGTCTAATCTTGCAGCCAGAGGCCGAGAGAGGCATGTGCCCCTTCATCTCCTTGGTGCCCCATGTCCTACCTCTGTAGCCTTAAATGATAACAGTTTTTTCAAATATATTTTTGCATTTCAGAGCCTGAAATTATGTGAGGGCTGTATCATTGCCCATCAGAGTGCCTTTCTGTTTTATTTTGGTTGCCTTTTTGTTTCTGTAACATGATGTGGGTGTGGCACGTGGGAACACAGTTTAGTGGTGGACGTGTCAGTGCTGAGTTAACAGTCGGACTGGATGGTTGTAGAGGTCTTTTCCAACCTAAACGGTTCTGTGATTCTGTGACACTGAAGGAGTGTGTTGCTGGCTTGATGGTGTAGTAGGAGGAACTGGAGGGCATTTGTGAGGACAGAGGCTGCTGGAGAGCTCTGGAGGTTGGAGGTACCTACACATTGCACAGTCTTGTCTGTGCAGCCTGTGGAAGTGGTGGCTGGCACAGGTTGTCCCCCAAAGCACTCCTGAGCTCTGGTTCAGAGAGTGCTGATTTGCAGTGCCCCCAAACCACAGAAATATAGGGCATAGTTTCAGTGACAGAAGGCTGATCAGTGACCTGTGCTCAAGACTGGTCCTTATTCCCTCTAGGGTAAACATGGAATCTAAAATTTTGGCAGCTGAAATTCTGTGTGTTTGTTCATCAGAGGCTGTGAATTTTTTTTTCCTTGGCCCCATTCTTTCCTGGCCTAGTGCCACATGCTGTGCTGTGACTGAACAGAGTGCGTGCAAACTAAAGCAGACACTTCCAGGCGAGAGCTGCCTCTCTGCATCTCACCAAAAATAGGCACGTGCCATACTTATAAACCAGGCCTTGCTGGTCTGGTGTTGTGTTTGCGTAACCACTGAAGATGAATGCATGCCTGCCAAAACCTTGTCCAAAATGCACCCCAGATCACTGCTCTCTGATGAACATTTTGCTGGAAAACCCCCACAAATACAGAGCTTGCTATCTGCTGCCAAACACAAAGGAAATGGGACTGTTCTTGTAACTATTAGCTGCTCTTCATAGAAATCGCTTGCTTCTGTCTTTTAACTGTTTAATAATATGTTAATTAAAAATAAAATATTGCAAAAGAGCACCAGACCCATGAAAGTCTTTATGTGCTTAAACACAAGACAAGGTTTTTTCCAGTTGTATGAGCATTAATTATGCTAAATGCCTGCTGAGAACTTCATAGGGCGTTTACTGGTTTCAAGATTGAATGGAAGAAATCTGGGAGAAGATTTTCTGGTTTACAAAGGTATGGAGAGCCTGGAACAAAATCTACCTCCTGTGGTAAAATCCTCTTCAGTGGAAAGGCACAAAGCAGGGCAAGGAGGCAGCTGTTCTGAGCCACAGCCAAGGCACAGCTTTGTTCAATTAAATGGTAAGTTTAAAATACTGAAGTTGGTTTGGCTTTTGTTTGCCTTTTTTTTTTTTAATCAGTTAAAAGTGATCAACAATAATGAAGTGCATCAGTTTCCCATTACTTTGATGTGGTGTTTTTTGCTTTTTGCGTGTTGGTTTTGGTTTTTTTTTTTTTTTTTTTTTTTTTTTTTTTTTTTTTTTTTTTTTTTTTT
>VZTI01001449.1:354736-487293 GCA_013397865.1 Struthidea cinerea
GTTTGGTTTGGTTTGGTTTGGTTTGGTTTGTTTTTTTTTTTGTGACAAGCAGCAGCTCCAGCTGGAGTACAACAGAGGAGATAACTGGACTAACCAACAAGATGAAATTATTACCTCACCTTGTTGGATGCCTGTGACTGATCTGAATTGGACTGAACACAAATTTAAATTCTAGATGTTGCATGTACCCATAAAGTATTTACATAAACTCGGTGTAAAGTGCTCCCCTTCTCTACCGCTGGAGAAGCAGTCAGAGGAGAGGACTGAAAGCAGAGAGTGAGAGTCATGCTTCAGACTGCCTAAAAAGGGATGAAGGCTGAAGTCCTTGCCAGAGGAGTTAAGGACTTGAAGTTTTAGATTCCACCTGTCAGGGAAGAGCCCCCAGCTACTGTCCTGGGGGGAAAATATATGTTCCTTCCCATGATTACACCATACCTTAGCACGTGAAGCCTGCTGTCTGGGGACTTGACTTCCTCCTTGCTCTCCTACTTTTCTTCTCCTTTTACACTGAAACACTGATTGTTCATACCTTATTAAAGTTTCAGATTCCATTAAAAATGAGTAACACTGCAGGACTTTTTGTTTCCTGGTAGCTTCATCCAGAAAGAATTGGCAAATAGAGAATTGTCGGTTAATGTGTTGCAAAAAGGAAAGATTGTTGAGACCACAAAGTGCTGCAGGATATAACATTACCTTTGTGTGCACAGACCACCCAAGCCTCTTAAATCTGTTCTGTTGGTCTCTGCAAATCTATTTGCACATGGCTGTAGTTCACTCATGGCTTGCACCTCATGCTCTGCTCAGTGCTCTCCATTCCTGTCTCACAGAATCATTTCATTTGAGCTGTCTGGCTTAAAAGTCCCCCTGCCCTTTGGTTTAGTACCTTGGAGTAGATAACACTTGGGTGATAATGGCAAATGACAAGGTTGTCATACACACAAAAGCATACCAGATGCAATCCTGTTTAATTATGTTTAAAGATTTTATGAGATTTAATACATAATTTAGAAAGTTCAGAGGGAAGCGATTAACTTACAATATCAATACATTTCTAGAGGGCTGAGTTAAGTTATAATTATCTGGAATTCATTGAGGTGAATGTCATTTTTCTCTTCCTGCTTTTAGTAGAGATGGAAGCAGTTTTGTTTTATTTCCACTTTGTTCTAGGCTTCGGGTGGTGATTGAGGCTCGTATCACTGTAGGTCCATCTTCCTTAAAATCTCTGGAAAATTCTGCAGACTCTCTCTCTGGTTTGATTTTGAAGGAAGGTGTTCTCCTACCAACAAAATGCATCATCAGAAAATCAGGTATAATCTAGAGGAGTCTGTCACTCTATATATGTAAGGACTTGTTCAGCCTCTAGCTCAGCAGCAGAAGTCTACCCAGCTGTGGGACCAGGATTTCACATCATATCCTGTAAGATTTGTACAGACTACAAAAGCAATAAAAATGGATTTAAACAGGCCGAATTTCTGAATTTGGCTGTGGATATATTTTCCATGCCTGTGTCTCCCATGAGCCTCCTTTTCCCCAGTCTAAACAACCCCAGCTCCCTCAGCCTCTCCTGGTAGGACTTGTTCTCCAGACCCTTCTCCAACTTCATTGCTCTTCCCTGGACACACTCCAGCTTTCTTGAAGTGAGAGGTTCAGAACTGAACACAGCACCTGAGGTGTTGCCTCACCAGTGCCAAGTACAGGGGGACAATCACTGCCTTGGTCCTGCTGGCCACATTATTTTTGTGACATTAGTAACAGAGGAGCAGGACTTGTTGGCCTCAGGGCCTCACTTTGTAGGTGACTGCTACCTGAGCACAGACAGGACTGACATCTGTTCAGCTTTGCAGCACAGAGCCCATACCTCAGGAGTGAGCTTTTGCTGGTTAGTCGTTCAGCAGAGTCCCTGTCTGGAAAGTCCCACACTCTTTTCAGGGAGGTCTCTGTGTTTGAAACTAAAGTTTGCACCATCACTGCAGAATGGGATCTGTTACCGTGTCCTACATAGTCAAAAAAACCAACAAATAAAAAGTAATATTAGAGGCAGAGTTTTCCACTTCTGGGTCCATAACAACTTTCTCTGACCATCATAGTTATAGTTATGCTATGGCTTCCTTCCCAGTAAGCCACTGCCTAGAGAGATGTCCAGAAAGATACCTAGATCCAGAAGAAAAGCTGTTGATCAAGATCCAAAGCAGCTCCTTAATAGAAGGATGAATACAGCCCTATGCCCCTCCCAGGGAATAACCAGATGTTGGCCACAGTACAACTGAAAGACTGCTTTGCAAGTCACCCTGGACATTCTTCTGCCGGGTCACTACATCACAAGGTCGCAGGTGACTTGTGTATTGCTTTCTAACAGAGGCAAAAAGGATGGCTCAAAATGCCCCACACTGAGGACACCTTGTCATTCTCTTCTCTTTCTCTCACCATCACTTGCTGAAAGCGCAGCTCATCCTTGGAGGAAGTGAGAACATACCTATATTATTCTGTAGCGACTGCAGCCAGTCCTCCATCAGTGTCTGAGAAGGTGCTGCAAAGTAATACTCTGCCCCATCTCTCAGCCTGTAAGTAAGGATAGGAAAAGGTGAATTCTAGTCAGTTTTGCCTTATACCTTCCGTGCTTGTGCGTGTAAAACACTTCAGTTATGCCTCCTAACAACATGCAGACTTAGGTGACGTGGGCAGGGAGCTGCATAGGCTTTTATTTGTGCCCTTCTCTGTAAGACTCACCGCAGCATGAAGGCGTTCTCTTTCCTGGCGTAATTCACCAGCCTCTCACATTTGGCACCAGAAATGCTGAGGGACAGGACTGTGGGTGTGTTCTGAAGGGGGATAAAATTAAAACAAAATGTCTTCTGTGTCCTTTCTGCTAGGATTCAATTCCATACCGACCTGCAGGCAGACTACACACCCATCTCTTTATGTTTCTAACTTTATAACTAGGATCACTGGATAGGACCAACCACAGAGGAACCATGGACAAGTGCATTATGTCTTGAAGGCAATTCTTGAATAAGATACTTCTTTTAAGGTTTATCTTTGAAAATTTCTGAAAGTTTATTAGTCTGTTTTTTAGTTGTATCAGTTGAATAATTGCTGAATTTTCAGTCAGCTGACATTTGAAAGGGAGCAGATCACCCCAGCCCCAAACCAAAGGTAACATTTTAAAATTCATTTTTACATATGTAGACAAAAAGTTTGCTAGAAAGATTAAAAAACCAAATTACCTTAGATGCTTCTTTGTCATCATTATAGAAATCAAGCTTTAATCCATCAAGTTTTACATAGAAGGATTTCCAAGACCTTGAGTGTGGCTACATGAATAGAAATGGTAATAAAATTCAGTTATGAAGTATATATTTTATAGGAGTAGTGAAATCTTTCATATACAACTTCCACAATCAGCCAGGACCTGTCGATATTATGATCACAGAAGTTCTCACAGTCATTGTTATCTCTTAGAAAAACAGAACTTACTATAGTTTTTGTGTGAGTGATTCAAGAAAGGGTCTCTATGACTCAGGACTGAACAAATGACATAACCTGGATCAAGCAAGCTCTACACCATGTGGTCAGCAACATCTTTGAAAGTGGATAATCAAAGTTCTGTCTAATTTTTGGCCTCTAATACTCCACTTTTTTCCCTAGCTGGAACACCAGCCCCTGCCTGCTGGTCACAGGCTACTTTTATCAAGTGTGTGGTTACAATCTAATGTGACTGCTGAATTCTTCATTTGCTAAACTAACCGCAGTGCAATGCTACTGAGCAATGTGCAAAAGTAGCAGCTATTTCCAACCCTAACTATGTACCACTGAAAGCTTAGCCCAGTGCCATGAGACCCTTCTTGATGAAGGATCCTATAACTTATATTTTGTTATGCCAGTGAATCAAGTTGACAATTTGGTCATTCAGAGAAAAGGAAGGAAACAGTTCTGAGGAAGGTAAGTCACAGCTTTTCTTGTTTGGTAATACGGAAGTTCAGTATCCCTGAAGAATAAATTGTGTGTGTCCGGAAGTGAAGAAAAACTAAATTTCTCTTCCAGAAGATGAAGTCCATAGCAGAGTCACTTTTTAAAAGAGGTCTTTCAAGTTAAAAATTTCAGAGGAAATATTCTATGGGACAAATAATCCATGACAACTTGTTTATGTGCAAACACTCAGCAAACACTGATGTCTGTAGATTGGTGGTGAATATTAGAAAATTTCCTGGCCTGTTATGATCATTAAGCTACTGACCTGAAGTGGTGTTATTTCCCAGGGTAAGAATTTAGATTTCAGTTTCATTCAAACCTGTATTTAACAAACCAATTCTTCAAGGATAAACAGAACCTTAATTCTGTTCTAGCACAGTTAGAAATTACAAATATTGGGAGCATGAGACTGAGGGCTTCCTCTGCTGACAAGCTATCACATGCTGTTGCAGGATCATGAAGCCTTAGGGGTTTTTTTGTGGTGGTGGGGATTTTTTGGTTGTTGGGGGGGCTTTTGTGGTTGGTTTGTTTGTTTGTTTTTCCCAATTCATTTGATAGATTGAAACACGTGTTTGTAATTAGGAAAATGTAGTTAACATGTTCATACAGCCTAGACTCTGGTTTATAAATCCATTAACTTTAGACAGACCCTGTTCTGCATGATTCTCATGACAGGCAAAAATTCCATTGTCTCATTCTCTTAAAGATCAGGTACTGCCAAAGCCAGTGGACACTTCCTCATGCGTTTCAGTGGTAGCTGAAGCAGTCCCACAGTGCTGAGCTCCTCTTCAGCAAGGGCTTATACTGAAGAAATCAGACCAGATCTGGACTAAAACTCAAGGAAAAGTGAAATAACCCAGAATGATGGTATTTATTTCTACCTGTTGTCTTCCCGGAAGGAGCTGGTCTCGCTTCTCTAGGAAACCCTCCATGTGCTGGAGACTTGCAGAAACCTGGGACATACAAGAACATGGCTACTTAACTTTAAAATGGCCCTTAGGCCTATGTTCAATTTCTGACGGTCTTTTTTAGATAAACCCCATGCAAAGAGACTGATCTCTGGTTCCTTTAGCCTTTACACTGACGGCACAGCTGGAAATCCTCACTAGGTTGCAATGGTATCTTTGATAGACCCCCTCAATGAAGAGCATTCAAATCCTTCTCGAACAATTTGCTTATGGAAATTGCTCTATCATAGTGTGTTAATTAACTAATATTATTTGTATATTTTTACATACATTTACAGCTTAAATTGTTCAAGCTATTCATACCACCTCCACAGTTACTGAGTTACAGCAATGTATGGTGTTGTACTGGTACACTTGGGTGTGTACCAGTACCACATGACAAACATGTTCCTCTCAAGAGTAAAGGAGCAAAAGGAAATTCTAATTTTATCTGCCCGTGAGTTAACAATGAATTTCCTGCCAGGGTGAGCAAACAGGAGTTGTTGGTTCTAGGCTTGTACCAGGTCAGCTCTTTGACAAGTGTGCCGTGAAGTCCTGCCTCTCTCTGACTTTTAAACAGAGTGGACACTAAGCACTGCCACCTCACACAGAGGGTGTAGGTAAATCATCCTCTTTGTGTGACACCATCTCCTGGCTGTTGTAAAGTGCTCTGCTGAGTATTGAGCAGCAGGAATAGCCTCTAGTTCAGGAAAAGAAAAACAGAAACCAATACAGTTGTTAAGACCTAGGCTATAAAACTTAGCAAATTAAAAATGGTTTTAAGCTGTTCATAACTGCTTAAGTCAACTGTCTTTGTGGAAAATGTTTGAATTGCAAAGGCACATAAAATGCCTCTTGTTTGAATCCAGGAGTGTACCCACTGAAATACCCAGTGTATGGTGCTCTTTGTGACTTTCACACAGAACTTCCTATTATTGCCTTACTTTAACTAGCACAGGATAGTGGTTTTGTAAGGAGAGAGCCAGGAATTCCTGGGACTTACCGAAGATGTGTTCTTTAATGTCTCCCAAGAGGCGTTAGACAGCAGTAAGTTTGGTGAGTTATCTAGTGACCTTTGCCCAGGTGTGGGTGGTGTTGCTGTTAGTTTGGTCTGCAGGTTGGAGAAAGAGGAGCCTATAGAACCTTTTTCTTGAGGAGATATGTGGTCTGTGGCTTGTGATTCTGACAAACTGCTGCTGTGTTGCTGGCTCACAGGAGTAGGAGATAAAGGAGAGCCTAAAGAACTGTGACTTTGCAAAGATGCAGCTTGCGGGTCCACCATCTTTGGTGTAGCTGGAGTGATAATCTCACCGAGCCTCGTCTCAGCTTTCATTTCTGTTTTGTTGCTGCCCAGCATTTCAGGGACTTCCTCAGAAGTGAATTCTTGGAACCTTGTAGGAGATTTTTCAACAGGGGAGAAAATAGTTTCAAGTGGGACCCTCCAGGACACGCTGGGTACAGGCACTGGTGGCAGTGGTGTTGTGCTCTTTATCTCTGTCACTTTTGGCTGTGCATTCCTTTTGTCAGATGGTTTTCTTTTCAGAGAAGGAACCCGTACAACTTTGCTTTTATCCTTCTGCTCACTCTCTTCTGTGTCCACTTGTTTCAGAAGATTCATCTCTCTCTGTAGGACAGCAGTATTACATTTTTTAAAATCACCTTCATTGCATTCATGAATACTTACCTAAGATTTTGTTATTTTAAGCAGGAATAGTTTTTCAAATGAACTGTCTCCTGGCATTGAATCTTAAGGCCTGTACTTCAACTGGCATTCTTAGAGTTAGATCTGAATCTAATTGCTATGTGCTAAGCATTATTTTGTTGCCCAAATCATGAATACTCGTGGCAGTTAACGTCAAATACGGTTAATCCTGCCCTTGCTCAGTTCTCTAGAGGCTGATTTTTTTTTTAGAAAAGTTCAAGAGAAACTGCGCTCTTTTTCTTGTGGCACTGCTTCTTTAAGTTTGCTGTAAGAACACTGAGTATCCAGGGTTGTTCTGGTGGAAAACTTTGGAGGGAAGGACTTTTGTCCTTTCACTTAGCCAATTTGCAAATCACTGAACAAAAGACGGATTAATTTTCAGCCTAAAGTCAAACACAACTGTTATGTTTTACTGATTATTTCAGGAAAATAATTTAAAAAACCTCCCCCACAATGAAAGAGAATCTGAGAGGGTTATTGAATATCCTTGGTATTTAACACTATCCACTGTAAAAATCTTACGCCAGAAGGAAAAAGGCCTATCTGTACCTTGGTCTCCCTTTCTTTTCAGCCCTTTGCTATCCTCTATCACTTTCAGGTGGTGCCAGCTCTTTTCTGAAATCCTCAGTGAAGCAAAATCTCTCCGTCTATGTAGCAAGGGATCCCTCTGTTTCTCACACCCTTTTCACTGTCCTGGCACAAGAAAACTTCCACTTCTCCCCTACAGCTTCTTCGAGCTAGTCAATCTCTTTTGATCCTCATATAGGTCTTGCTCTGTCTGAAATATCTCAGCTTTGGTTACTCATTTATCCCATCTCAGCACAGGAGTTCCTTGTTACATGGAGTGTCATTTAAACAATCAATGACCCACATCATCCTGTTTCATGCACAGCTCATCAGCTTCCAACTACTCACCTTAGTTTTCCTGCTGAGCTGAGCAAATTTCTCCTCCTGTGCTGCAAGCATCTTCTCAAAATCATGGTGTTTCTTCAGTAGTTCCTCTACTTCAGACACTGAATCCTGAGTGGAAAAAGTACCACATACAGAAGTCCAAAATCAAGTCCATCAGAAGAGATTATGCCTAAGATTTTCAGATTTATCCATTCTATTTAGCCAAGTGAGGTTTCTGAAAATTCTCTAATTGAATGTCTAAACTCCTACTAAGGTATGAAAAACCTGAATTTACATTTAAAAAAAAGGTCTGTGTCTTGCAGTCTGTCTGCTGTGCAGGAGAAAAAGAGCTCAGATACCAACCTTCCCTTTTCTGCAAGGCCATGTAGTACCACGTAGTGCCAACAGCTCTAACTGTTTACGTGCAGATTAAGTCCTTGGATTCTAGCTTGTGCTAGACACAGGGTTTGTTCCTGCCCTATGACAAATGCATCTGAGACTTCTGTCATGTCCTCTGCTTAGTTTCTTATACCCAAGTTCATGACTTTGTTTTCCAATCTTATAAACTATCAGAAGACAGTCAACAATGACAAAGAACCCAACAAAACAAACAAAAATATGGATGCTGGTGTTTAAAAAAGAATTTACAAGCTCGCTATCAAGCCGTCTGTGTAAAACCTTCTCTGCTTAATGGGAAGAACAAGGTGGGAAAAACCCTTTTTCTTTTGAAACAGGCTCTCAGCAAGACAGGTAAAGTTGAATCCTCTGCAAGTTACGTGAAAAAACGGTCTAGAATTCTTCCAAGTCTTCTACCACTCCCTGGAAGCCACTGCTTCCAGGAGCCCATCACCATGTCAAGTGCAGCAGCTGCCCTGGGCTCACCTCAGCAAGAGGACAGAGCTCCTGCCCTTTCTAATCTCAAGGATGCATTGCTATTGAGATTGTGGTTAATTTCAGGCCTGAGCTGATCCATGAGCCAGGCCCTCTGCATATGCTGAGAGGCACACAGTGCTCAGCAGTGTTGCGCGGTTGTTACTCACCCCATAGGAGGGATCCGAAAGAAAGCTCTCCTTGGCAGCCAGCCACGCTTCTGCTTGTTCGAGCTCTCTGCGGAGCAATTGGATCTCCCAGTTTTCTTCGTACAACACTTTCCTCATGTCCCAGCTCTCCTTTACCTTCTTCATCAGCTCTGACAGCTCTAACAGTTTTTCTTCAATCTAGAAAAAGAACATTTGTAATGACAGGAGTTGAAAAATCCAATCAGACTTTCACATGACAGTCAACTATCACGTAATCTGCCTTCATGATTTAGAAGACGGCCTATAGATAACTTTGTGGTGTTAGCATAATTCAGAAAAGATGTCTGAGTCCTCATTTTTCCTACTTGAATTAATTTAGCATGTAAATTGCGTATCTGGATAATACAATTTTAGGCACATTCCACATACTGTATGACAAATATTCTGCCATATGATTTCCCAAGATGAAACTTTATACCCAGGCAATTTGTACTATAAAACTAGTGAGAACCAGAAGATTCAACAAATACATCTACTTGTGGCAAGTCAACAATGGAGAGACTTCAACTGTGGAAAGTTTTCTTGTTCTTTCTGTAACAAAAGTAATGTAATCTTGCATAAATTCTGGAGATGTTTTTGATGGTGTGATCTCTGGATCTACAGACAGTGTCTTGGGCAGTCTAAAGATACACAGATAACAGAGTCACAGAAATTTTAACATTCCTGCCCCTGAAGAATTACTTATCTTCTAGTGAAGTCAGGGGCATCAGCAATGCAAGGTGATTGTGATGTAGCACAAGAATTTTAAATGTGTTTTCTTTTTCTATGTGTCACATGAAGTATGTAGCTTTTAATAGTAAAGAACCTGATTGTCCTGTTCTTCTGTCCTGAGAGACAGAGCTGCACCTCCTGTCTGTTTCATGTCTTTGTTCACTCTTGTTTGTAGAATATTTAACTCCTCAACACACCTCCACAGACATGAAATGTCCATTCTTTATCAGGTCACCTCCTGCCCGCTGCATTTCTTCATATTTCAGCCACTGCTTCTCTATCTCACGCTTGTATTCCTCATGGCGCTTGATGAGCAGTTCCGCTCCCAGGACATCGTTTGCCAGTTCCTCAGATATCACCAGAGCGTGCATCTCATTGGCCCACGCCCTACAGAACAGAGGTTAAAAAAGGAAAGGAATCTGAGTCTGTTGAACATTTGGGAATGCACACATCCCATGGCTGTGGATACATGTACACAGACTTTTATTTGCTCACAAAAGATAGTAATATTGTCCTGATTTTGCCTGGGATAGAGTTATGTTCTTAGTAACTGGTACAGTGCTGAGTTTTGGGTTTGGTATGAGAATAATGTTGACAACACACTGATGTTTTGGTTGTTGCTGGGTAGTGCTTAGACTAAGCCAAGGACTTCTCAGTTTCCCAGGCTCTGCCTGTGAGGAGGTGCACAAGCAGCTGGGCAGGGGGAAACACAGCCAGGACAGCTGACCCGAACTGGCCAAAGGGATACTCCATACCACAGAACACCATACCCAGTATTTAAACTGGGGGGAGCTGGTCAGAAGGGGCCAATGGCTGCTTAGGGACAGGCTGGGCACCAGTGAGTGGGTGGTGAGCAATTGTATTGTGCATCAATAGTTTTGGGGGCAGGGGAGGGGTTATTTTCCTTTTTATTTTAAACGGTATTATCTTCATTATTAGTATTATTATATTTTATTTTATTTCAGTTATTAGAGTGTTCTTATCTCAACACATGAGTTGTTTTTTTTTGTTTGCTTGCTTTTAATTTCTGATTCTCCTCTCCATCCCACTGGGAATCAGGGAGGGCGAGTGGCTGTGGAGTACTTAGCTACTGACTGGGGTTAAACCATAGCAATACACAAATACATTGATGAAGGTTTGCTCAAACATCTATGGGATTTATAATATTCCCAGTGCTGTTTCCATACATAGCCTATTAAAAAGACAGCTGCAGCATCTGCACATACTGAAGCGTTGTACATTCAAGTTCTCAGAAAGAGCTAACTAGGCTACACACGTTAACAGTATTTTTTTACATTGTAAAGGAACACAGAGACTTTCAGATGCCCATCGAAACCTTACCACCATGCATGAAAGTACTTCATATGCACAAAGAGCACTCATGGAAAGAAGCATATTGATAGATATTTTTAAAGAAACGTTTTCTACTCCATAACTCTCAACTGGCACAAACTAATGCATGATTTACCTGAGCTCAGGATCTATCTCTTAGCCTAGTAAATGTTCAATAGTCAGTGGTAACCACTTCACTGTCTCTGTATTTCTACTCCTGTCATAGGTGAACTTTTTCATTACCTATTCTAGGAGATTATCTTTAATGCAACTGCTTTGACTCTGAGAAAAAGGGGCACTGGTGTCTATGCAGGTGTACAAATTACTTCACTATCTAATCCTGTCTTCCTACAAAATCAACAGTATTTTCAACTGGAACTGTGAAACTATCAAATTTATCCACAGTGACTGATTTCTCTGAGACTGTTTAGGAAACAGTCTTAAAAAGTGTCTTTGTCATGCACACTGTGCTGAGGTGTCATGGTCACTTCTGGCAGCTGGTAAATTCTGTGAAGTGCTGTTGAAGAAATGCCATGGATTATTATTCAAAGAGATTTGAAAGCAAGTTGCAGAGCACCTGGGGCAGGGATCAAATAACTAACAGGTATAATTTAGAAAATGCTATATGGGAAAGACAAGAAATAAGGCCCACTGCCAAACTCAAGGCCCAACACATACATCAGCTCCCTGCAGTCATTGAAGTAGAGCTGGACTTGTTCTGCCTGGTTCAGTCTTGCCTTCCTCTCCAGAAACTTTTTGTCCAAGTTTTCCCAGCACTCATCCACATCTGTGAGTCTCTCCATGATGTTTTCCTTAACCTGAGGGTATGTGCGGCTGAGGTGCCAAGCCTCTCCTCGAATCCGTTCCAGCTCTTTCATGATGACTCCTAGATCTCTCTGGAACAGAGACAGAATGGATTGTAAGACTAAGTCATTACTTAGCTCTATCAAAAGCGGATTTAACTATGATGCATAGATTTTCTACCCTCTGGCTGTGCAGAGGCTGGAAATATGAATGCCTCTCATATTTCCTTTAATGCCTTATAACATTCATTATGAAACGTGAAAGAAACTTCTTTAGACATGATGCACAGATTATTTTGGTAAATGTGGTGCTGAAGTTTCCTACAGTTCAGGTGACACCTTTGCAATTATAACAACAGCTTGGAATAGATTTTAGAAGAGAAGTTCATCCTTAGAAGCAAAAGTATTAATAATATATAATATCACAATGTTATAAATAGGAGAAAAAGGCCCTCTTCTCTGAGTCACAAAGATTATTTAAGGATGCAATAAATTTGTCTTGCAAGCAAGGCCCTTGAGAGGCATCAGTCTCTTTTTTTTTGCTTTTTATGCTTATCTGCTACTGCTTCATCACAGATCCTCTTACCTCTACTCCCTCAAGGTGGCCGAGAAGTGTCTGTACACCTGGAAGATCATACCCATAATCTTCTATATCCACCACTGCCTCTTTCTCCTGCATCCAGCCCTTTACTTCATCCACATCATGGTCATACTGGTGAACTTGACGGGCTGCTCTAAGGTTCTGGAGAAAAGAAGTACTTTAATGGTAATACTCTACAGCATTTTGTGTCTACAACATGGAAAAGGGTAACCTTAATATGTCATAATGCAGTACAAAATGACCAGGAGAGGGAATGAAACACCTTTCCCATTAAGTCATCTGAAAGTGAGGTGTTAAGAAAACCTAATTTCCCCAAGTTCTCTTGGACAGTGGAAAGAAACAGAAATCTCCAATGAGCAATTTATCCCTATGTAAGAAGAATGATCAAAATGGAGAGCACGAATTGCCCTGTAAAGGTAGCTCTCTACACCACAGAAAGTGTCCTAAAATACTTGCTTGGAATAAAGGTCTACACTGCAAACAGTGCAAATAAAAGGAATGGAACAAAAATCATGTTTTTCTGAAATGAGAAGATTAAAAAAATATTCTAATACTACTTTATAGTCAACTCTATATAAACAATTGTCATGCATTTATTTCTGCTAAAAGACATTAGTGGGCTTGAGCTACTTCATAAGGAGCATGTATGTATATGAAACAGTAGTGAAAAAAAGGGTAGAGGACATCTGATGTTTTATGTTCTCCTTAAAACAAAAAAATGTTGAGTTCTGTGTGTCACCTCTGCTTTTCCAAACGCATCCGTGACTGCAGTTTCCTGAGAGGGAGTGAGCTGATTTAACACCTAACTGCTGCCTAAAGGAAGGGGTTTGCTCTGTGTCCTCCATCTCATTCTCTCCCATATGCCTTCTTTGATTTCAAGTAGCTAACTCAGAAAAAACCTGGAGAATTTTGATCTTGTTTAGCAAACTATTTAATAAGTAGTTCCAAAGAGAGACCAATAAGTGTCAGAGCCAGACTCCTCTTAGTGGTGGTAAACTGTTAGATTTGCTTTATTTTCAGGAAACCAGAGTTAGCAGTGAATTAAGGAAGACAATTATTCAGAGCTGATAAATGTCTTTCAAGTATAAGCCTTGCCAGGAACAGTAGGGTAAGCAGAGGCTATAAAGGGAAATGAATCTAGTAAAAATGGAACAAAATGTACTCATTGCCCCAGTAAACCTTGTGTTTCAACATGAGCAATGCACGGTTTGGGAAAGAAAGCAGGCAATGGGAGACTTCAGGGAAATCAATGGCCCAGTTTTTCATGTGTTTCCTACCTCTGTCCTTATCTGAATGGCATTGCATAGCTTCTCCCACATTTCATTGATTTGCTTAGTTCTCGTCTGGATAACATCCATCTTGCTGTGGCCTTCCTTATCCAGTTTAGATGCTAACTCATTTAAGGAGACAACTTTGGAATGTCCCAGAGGTTTCATCTCATTTACAAAATCTTTAAACTTTTTCTCCAGCACCTGCAGAAAAAATGGGGACACAGATCTAAGAATTTCTGCCTACCTCTATGAGAGAGACAGAAGGAATCACTTTCTCTGCTCTGTATAACACAAAAGCTGTGCACTGCAATCTACAAGTGCAAACGCTTGACAAACCCAAATGATCTGGAGTCAGAAGAAGACATCTATTTTCTCGATCATCTAACATCCTGTGTCTGTGTCACAGAGAAAAATTAACCACATCATGACAAGCAGAAGTTGCCCAGATCAAAAGCTAATGAACAGAACTTGTCTACATATGCAGCAGTTACTGAAGAGTGGACACTACTAATTGTACCTGTCTGCACTGTGTGCTCCAAGGAGAAATTTATCCTTGGAATCAGCAGCTAGAGGTATGAATCCTGCAGCCCAGTGTTTTTGACCAAAATTGTTATAAGGGCATTGCCTATAGTCAGATTTTTCGGTCCTGTCAAATTTATAAGCAGGGCAAGCAGTGAAGTGTGCTGACCTCACCTTATCCCAAGAAAAGCTACCTTTCTGATCCATCTAGTTTTCTGTTGGAGGATGCTGTCTCAGAGAGCCTGTATAAGCAGACAGAAGTCAGTCTGATTTCTTGCTGTAAAGATAACTGGTCTGCTTATCTTTTGTCACTGTGACATGCTTCACTGTCAGCAGCTACATGAAAATGGCAGCAAATATATACCTGCTTTGCCACAAAATACATGCAATGCCTTTTATTTTCTTTTACCTCAACATCATCTAAGTCCTGCCCATAGTCATCGGATTCTGCTACAGACAGTTTACTGGAAAGCCAGGCATCCACCAGCTGGAATTCTCTTTCAAATTGATAGAGCTGGAATTGTTCTTGTAGGCGTTTTCTCTGGGTGTCAGACTTCTGTAGGAGAGACTGATAGTCTGCTAGGATCCCCTGGAGCTTTGAAAGTATTACTGAACTGCAAAGAATAAGAAGCAGAAAGTCTGTCTTTGTTTTATTGTTCTTTTTAACACAGTTTTTTCTGACACGTTTAATTTGCAACAACTTTAAAATACAGAATAAATCAGATAACATCACAGAGTGAGTTATGCTGTGCCATTAAAGCCAGCTAGCTCAGGAAATTGAAGTGTATAATACAAATGGCTGCTCTTTTCACTTCCTCCTCCCCAGATATAAAAATGAACTTCCAATGAAAAACAGTCAGGAATGTTCATTTCCTTTCCCAAGCACAGTGGTTTTTGAACATTTGTGGTAAATTAGAACTAGATGACAGTTCCTGAGAGTAGACAATGGACAAAGAAGCTGATCTGCATTAATTGGTCTGTTGTTAAAAAAAAAACAACTCATGAAAACATTAAAACAATTGTAAAGCTTTTGGGGAGCTCAGTGTGTGTGATGATGATGAAGGAGGGGTGGATGTCCCCTGAAGTCTTATTTCTGAATGAGCCATCAAGCACAGTTGAACTTTTCTGTATTTGCCTTCTCTCGGCATTTCTGTTAGACCTGGAGGAGAAACCTGTTTTTGCTTTCCTACCTCTCTGGACTGTCTTTGTTTATCAAGCTGGCACCTGTCTCCTGTACTTTCTCGATCCGGGACCCGAAACTATCCATGTCCAGTTTGGTAGCTTCAAGTTTACGAAGTAAAACTTGTGTGGATTCTTCATTCTTCCCATAATCAGAGGTCTCCAGAATGAAACTCCTCTCTGCCAGCCATGCCTCCACCTCCAGCAGCTGTATAAAATACAGGGATGAACTTTAATGCAGCTTCATTTAGGTCAAGACAAAGAAAACTGTCAACAGTGTTGCACTGCCACATCAGTGAAAACAGAGAACACCTTTGGTGTCCTCCTGGAATGCAATCTAGCAGACACTGTTCCAAAAAATGTGTACCCAGAATCCAGTAATTGCAGTTACATGTTACTCACTGCAATTAGCTGGGATGATAACTGTCATTTCTCCACTCTATCCATATTTACCAGATATGAAAAATCAGGGCAGTATGAATTCTGCTCCTTTCTCAGCACTTACATCCATTCAACAATGTAGGTGTCAGATGTTTTAAGAAAAGAAAGGCAAAATAAATCCCTCAGGAACCATCTTTACCTCATTTAGGAACAGATGGGCCTCATAGGACTGCATAAGCCTCTGTCGCCTCTCTTGAGCCTCTGCTTTCAAGGTCTCTACAGAAGTCTCAAGCTCCTTCAGATGCTCCATAATCTTGCGAGAGGCTGAGTGGCCTCCCCTTACCAGTTTCTGTCCTGTACTGAGCACTGCTTTGGTCAAAGCATCCCGACTGTTTATCTCATTCTCCAGGTTCTGGAAAGAGTAAAGAGTAAAATAATAGACCAAAAATTAAAGTTATGGAATTTTTATTCCAGAAAATGTAGTCAGGTAGTTCTGTTATAAATTTGCTTTCTATTCACAAAGGTGTGTCAGAGGTACAAAGTCTGAGTGCCTGCTTGAAGTGGAGTGGAGGAATTTTTTGGGATGAAGGAGTGATCACAGAAATCAAATTTAGCCATGAAGTTTGAACTTTGACATATTTCTGCCTCTGAGTCTCTAGGGAAGAGGTTCTAATCACAAACCTCTTATTTGTAGATTCCACTGAAATATACCTACTTCCATTCCATTAGATGGCATTTCTTGAATTAAAACATGTCTAGAGAAGAATGACCAATTTGCCTGCACATTAATATTTATCATTTGCCAATGCCTTTGTAGAAGATGCAGCTTTGCATAGCAGCCACTGTAAACACTGTGGGTACACGAGTACCAGGCAGCCAACAGCACAAGGAGAGAAGAAAACCACCTGAACCAATTCTCAAAGGCTTTACTTGAAATTAACTTTTGAACACTTTTGAGTAGTTTTAAAAACTATATACATCCCTCTATATACCCTCCCCTATGATATTTGCCTGCGTAGGCAAGGCCCATGCTGTGATCATTGTTCTGTTTAATTTCATAGCTATGAATAAGAAGGTTCGGAGTTAGACTGCAGTGCTGTGTTAATGCAGAAGAGATGCCTTCCATGAGTAGAGGAGCTGCTTTTTCAATTCAAGTGTCAAACTTGGCTGGAAAAGAGCTCTGATTCTAATCTTGCTTTTAACTTCCCCCTATTAATTTCAAGATGTTGTTGAAAAGTGACACCATATCTGTTCCAAGCCAAGCAGCTGTTTGCAGGCATAATATACTTATGTGCAAATTCTGTTTTGCATGGCAGCTTTTTTTTTTCTCTCTTAGGTTAATACAGTTCACACACAATCTCTTTTGTGGTAACAAACCAAGGACTGAATTTTGCAAATCTGTCTCATTAAGACAAACAAAAGAGGGCGGAACTAATAGCATATTCAATTCTTGATTGTTATGTTAACTCTGACGTTTGCTTGCTTGTAAACCAACATTAAACAGAAGGTGCAGAGGCTCTAGCTAATAACACATTGAGAGTTAAAAGCTTATATTTTAATCCTGTTTCCAGAAGAATAGGAAGTAAAATGTCAGAGAATTTTATTATGCACTGTTTTTATAGTATTTATCTCCCATTCTCACAGTTAGTCGAAAAATTTTGAGACTTAGCCAACTGACAAAAAATAATTGTAGCCTAAAGCAGTATCTCCTCTGCTCCTTCAGTTATTTGAAACATTTTCTCAGATTAATTCAGCTCAAGCATTCTTTCTTCTGTGAATTTAATTACTTTCTTACCATGTCAACGTGCTTGTAATTTTTAGGAGTAATTGCACACGTAACAACATTTATACTTTCAATCATGATGAAACAAGTTTTCATTCTTACTGTTTCAGAATGATTGCACCAGACACTCGGGCTTTCTTGCTCTCTGACTGTATATATCACACACATTGGCAATTTATATGATCTTCTGTCTTTCCCAATCCTAATGCAGGTTGCACAGATTTCCCCTAAAGCATCTAATGGCATTTGAATGGGATGTCATACGCTAATATTAATATTATATACCAATAGCTGCTGGAAACTTTTAGCAGGAACTTTTTTTTTCTTGCACCTTGTGCTTGCAAAGAGACAGCGCTCCTTATTGAAGAACTATCAGGAAGGTGTTTATTGGTATTTGAGATAACAGTTTTCCAGGCATTGCTTTCTCTGATGGCTCATCTGAACCTCATGAAATAATTCAGAAGCTGTCTTGAAAGCCACCACTGGAATGAAGGCCATCTAGCATAATAATTCCCTGTTAACTCCCTCCCATCAGAGCAGAAAAAATTTTGGGGAAAAACGTTTTCCTGGGAGCTCATCCTGAGACATCTGAGGAATGAGTTTTCTTGGATGTACTTACTGAGTTTGAAAGCATTTTGTTAGGACCAAAGAACCGATGAAAATATGCACAAGTTTGTCAAATCTATTTTGCATTGAAAAGGCCCAGGTTTGAACTCCATTCACAGAAAGAGCCAACGTGTCCACAGAAAAGCTTATGGTGTGGTGCTTGCACCACTGCAAGGATAAGCAGGATGGCATCTCACATATTGCCAAGTCATGGACATATTCTTGAAAAAGAAAAGGATAAAAGTGATCCCTGGCATCATGACTCCTGTTAGCCAAAGCACAGCAGATGAAGTTTGTTAGAGACAAATTGAGTTTGGTGTTCTCTATTCGATTCTAAAGACTGTGAATCATTGTCACATGACACTACCTGGTGCTTTTCTTGTAGACTCTGAACAGTTGCCAGGGATTTGCCATAATCCTTGGAGGAAGCCATGGGGAGCTTCTCATGAACCCAAGCCAACTCCTCATCAACATCTCGGAAGAACTGGTACTGAAGTCTGCTTGCCTCCAGACTTCCACGTCTCTCCTGCAGAGGATCACGTAGCCTTTTGTATCTGTAGGTTTTAAAGATAATCCAATGAGGACTACAGATTGATAAGGAATGAATGCAAAACACCCATTTCAGAATAGTGTAGAGAAGGAAAGAAAAAAGAATATTCAGGGAAGAAAAAAACTGATAAAAGTAGAAAAAAGATGGCAGAAGACAGGCCAGGCCTGCACCAGTTCATCCACTTTCTCTTCTAGTTCATCACACACCTCTGCACCAGTTCATCCACTTTCTCCTCTAGTTCATCAGCAAGGAAATGTTTCTCCTTCTGGAATTGCTGAGCTGTGACCACAAGCTCTTGCATCCGGTCCCTGTGGGCAGCAATGTCTTCCTCCAGTTCCTCTTGTTTCTTCAGATGACTGTTCAAAACCACCAGATCATTGTCACTATATGGCGCTTTCAGGTCATTTTCCACACCTTCCAACCATTTCTCCATATCCTCTACATTTCGCTGAAAATGAAGACCCTGAGAACAAGCAAGAAGAAAAAAATAATTTAAACCTTTAGGACAGATAATGTGATGCAAAATCTCAGTCACTTTCAGTAAAGATTACACACAAACATGGAGCAACTTCCCAGTGCTCAGTGAACTCTTCCCATATATGATGGTGGTGCAAATGAAGAAGAGAATCCAGTCATGGTGAAGACAAGAACAGATGCATAAAACATCAAGAGCTTATCTTACTTGTGCTGCACAAATGCAGATCATGGACATAGCACCTTATAAAAAAAAAAAAAGGAAGAGCTCTGTCTTATAACCACATATTTTCTGATAGCCCAAGCATAACTTACAGTCATGAGAATTCGTGTGCCTGGAGCTAGAAGAATGAAAAGCAGCTGTAGGTTTCTTTCTCAATGTGCTGGAGAAAAGATGCCCTTGAGACAGATGCAGAGACTTGACACGTATGAGTAAACACATTTTTCCTCAGTGTCTCTCTCTGGAATCTGGATCTAAACCAGCAGCAGAAAGCAGAATGCAGCCCAGCCTACAAATCCTTTTCCCTCCATCCAGGGATCTCCAATTCTCCCGCCAATTCCATTCAGTCAGCCCACACGTAGTAGTTTCTTTGCACTACTGGTCTTGAGGAATCAGGTTGGGCTCTACCAAGTGACACACTTGTAGACAAGACATATAGCAAGGCAGCCATGGTATCTCTGGAAACAACACCAAGATCCAGCCATTGGCATCCCTGTATTACCTTGTAAGCATCCTGCAGTTTGGCCCATTTATCCTGGCAACTTGCTAGCAGTTCCTCCCATAGCTCTTCCATTTCTTGTAGTCTGGACTGAATGGCTTCTAGGGCATAGTGCCTTTCATGGAGCATCTTCTCCCCTTCCTATATCAGAAGGAACAGGCAAAGTATTCCTCCTTTGCTGAATGCACCAGAATACATCACTTTTGCCTTCGTAATCAAAGCCTACTGGCATTGTTATGTAAAGGGCCAGCTGCAGCCTTCACCTCCTGACATGACAGATGGAGGTTGCAGAGACAGAGAAAAATCTAATAAAGACAAAAGGCTTACTGAAATTAGGGCAAAAACTGCACAGCAAGGCAAGCAAGAGGTACAGCAAGAGAAAATTGCTATACCAGGTCAGTAGGCGTTCTAAAGAGCAACTATTAGGACTATTCTCAACAAAGAAGGTGGGACATAATAAAATAATGTGAAAGAGATTGTGCAAACAAGTCTTTGAAAACAGATAATTTTACCAAGGATTTTAACTCCACCCTTTAACCCCTTCTTGGTGTCTGTACACAGGGGGGAGAAAAAAGAAAAGAAGATAAAAGAGAAAAGAGGAGGTGTTTCTAAGACTGGATGCAGGTGAATCTGGAGGGGGAATCTACCTTTAATGTAGTAATCTATTGCAAAATACATCTAGTAAGCACTGTGCTGAAAATAAAATTAATAAACATGTAACAGTCTGTCCTTCCAAACTTATAATCTGATCACAGCTTCTGCTAAATATCTGAAAAATCTTGTCAGCTTCCTTCATATCTCGCCTACTAGCATGTCTCTGCAAAGGAAGCACTTGAAAACTTTTCTTTATCCTTTTTGTTGGATAAATCTTATATGACTTGTTAAAGACGTACATCCAATCAGGTAGGTTCTCTGCTGGAAAGAAACAAGGATACCTCTAAAGTGGCATTCACCCAGAGAGATGTCCCTAAAGCCAGTGGATTCAATCTTTTATTGCAAGCACCCGTCTGTTTCCATTGCATGCACAGTGAGTATGCATAGCAAGCTCACACTAGACAGTAAGAGAGTGAAGAAACAGATGGACACAGAAAATTCTTGATGGACTGAAAGAATAAGCTTCCCAGTATACCCAGAGACAACATGGACAATGCCAGTGAGGGTACAGTGACTCCCCCTCCCTTGTTTGAGATCATTGTGACTCACACTGTCTGCAGAGTCTTTCATCCCAGTTGCCCACCCCTGCCAAAACCCCTGTTTCTCTCACAGATTTGATGGAGTCCAGACGATTTCTATTGGCCATGATCTCTGCTTGGAAAGTCTGGTGCTTCTGCAGTTTCGTCTGCAGATTGCTTGGATCCTTCCAGCTGTCATCCTGGGCAATGCTATTCTTCTCATTAATCCAGGCAGCCACCTTTGGGGAGGGAAGAACAGAAGTAAAAAAAATTGTCAGTGTTTCTTCAGCTCCAGCTGCCAGGTTCTCCTCTTATATGTATAAAACAGGGAACTAGTGAGTGGGGACCGAAATGAATTGTCCTTCTGAGGTGCTGCTTCCCTAAGCTCCTCCTGTCCCTCAAAGTCACCCCTGTATCTCTGTTTACCAGCTCTCTTGCCTGGAATGGGAGCTGTGTCCATTAGACAGGCCCCATGTAGTGAGAAAATTCATGTGTGCATGGAGGAGCACAGACAATGATCCCCTTATTTCTAACCCATTGTCAGTATCTCACAAAAGAGAACTAATTTATCTCTTATGGTTTTGTTTAATGGTGGCACTTTTCCCTTTTAATTTCCTTTCAATGCATTTATTTGTTCTGCATTTTGCTGTGATCCAATGTACAGTAGAGCTTTCATTGACTAGACTAGACTAGAGGGAAGACGAAAAAATACCCCTTCATTCTTATCCTCATCTTTCCCAATATTATCTCATTCCAGACTCAGTTCCTTGATTTTTCTCACAGTAAATCTGTCTGGAGATTCAGATATATGCAGCACAGTATGTTTTAAGAAACCAGAACATTATGAATCTTGTGTAATTGTACCTCAAAAGAATTCTTTAGGAACTTCTGCAGAAGCCTTGATTCCTCCAGCAAATGTCTGCGAACAGCAGCATTCTCCAGTAGTCTCTCTTTTCTGAGATGAAGACAGATGTGTGAGGTAAAAGTCACAGAGTGAATTAGTGATAGTGATAGATAAGGGTTTTCAAATTTCACCTCTAAAACACACGTGATCTAATCCTCCATTCCCTAGGAGGGAAATGTCCATAATATGAAGACCCCCTTAATCTGGGCTGTCTGAGAAGATGCCAAGGACACTATAGGAAAGATTGCTCGCAGATAGATATGTTTAAACTACACACAAATTTTGTATATATGATGTCTGCCTCTAGAAATCACCATTATTGTTTTTCAGGGTTCAAGAGAACATAAACTCAGCATGTTTCTTATGTGGAAATCTTGCAAGTATGATAGTGTTTGTCATGGATAAACCAAAGCTACACCATCCTTCATTTTTTTTTCCAATTTTGGACCTGCAGCACTTCATTCGTATTAATGCAGATGTGAGATATTAATAAATCATATCAAATTAGATCATACTAATAAATCAGTATGTTCACTTAAATCATAAGGGATCTCCAGTCTCTTTTCATAGCTTTTACGTAGCTCTTTTCATCTACCACAGCAGTGAATACAACTGCTTTTACTGTCAGCGCTTGTTTAAGATGAACAATATGCAAATTGCTAGTAGGAATAAAGTAATTCACGTGAAAGGGCAAGATCTGATTGGAAAATTTGCAAATGCCCTAATGGATAATTTGAGTGGGGCTTAAAGATCAACCCCATTAGAGCAGAGAAAAGCGGTTGTCTAGCCAATGACCTTTCTTGATGGTATTTAATGATAATGAAGTATTTAATGGCATGGCAGGCCTTCTGTTTACAGCACTGTCCCTAAGACCAGGCCAGAATACAGAATTACAGAGAAACTGCCTTTTTCTGAATCCTGCTCCCCCTCCACTTAATTGCATTTTGGAAGCCTCCTAATGAAATATGGTCAATTTGGGAAGATACCGTGCAAAGCATGAGGTTGAGCAAATGCAAACCAGCTTATAGTTCTCTTAAATCATTTAAAGATAATGATCACATGAGGAGGGTCTCATTGCAGAAGAGATTGGTGGCTGACACGGGAAGGGTTTGACTTCACCTCCTCAGAACAGCCTGGCATCTGTTGCCGATATTTTCTGAGTCATAATGCTTGTTCTGCATTAGCTGCTGAGCAAATGAAGCCATCTCACTGATTTTCTCCATCTGAGCTTCCAGGGCTTTTTCAAACTGTGCGTGTTTCCGCTGCAGGCTCTCCACACTAGACACTGAGTCCTGGATAGAATTCAACAAAGGGAAGCTGCTTTCAGTCAGAGTTTTTCCATCCAAAACACTGATAATCCAGAAGGTGAATGGCATAGACCCCACATTTGCAAACTAGCTGTCAAGAAAATTTATTATTCTTTGGAATTGATTGGCATTGATCTGACAATTGGGACCTAAATAATGTTCCATGCAAGGTCTGAGGCCATTATTTCAGTGCTGGATGCTTAGCTGCTTGTGCATACTGCTGTGCTGCATAGAACAAATAACTTCTCAAGAATTAAAACATCAGCACCTAATTTTAAATCAGTCTTAAGACAGATGCCATGTTGAAAGCAAACTTTCAAACTTTTGGAATGCCAAACTGAAATCAGAGTTAAGAGAACAAATATATCACAGAAAGAGGTTAAAATTAGAGTCTCAGTTTCAACTCATGGAATTTGGAAGAGCTCAGATCCAGATTTGAATCTGAGGACTGAAGTCTGACATTACAGTTAATCTGGAGAGAAACACTTCTTGTAATGTTTGTGAATCCCAAGCTTAATGACTCAGAGTTCTCTTTTCAGCACCCCTCTGCACTTTAATTATAGAATCAGTGGTGTCAAAATGTTGTTACTGCAGTAAACTCTGCTTCTCCGCTATTCTAAAGGAAGCAATAAAGCTCACATCAAAGGTGTCAGAAAAAAATCCAAACTTCTGGGTGCTTACATGAGTCATCGGATGGGAAATTACTCACAGAGCATTTTCTGCACATTGCTGAGCTAAGTATGATTGGGTGAGTCCTCCTAAGTCTCATATACTGTAATGGTGGGGCTGTAGATACACTGAACTCTGAGACATCTTTGTAGCTCCTGCAGAGACAACTAATTTAGTAGCACTACCTACACGAGGTGTAGGGTGAGCTAAGTGTCAGAATGTATATCCAGCATCCTGCACAGCTTTTGCAACCCATGCATCAGTCTGCAGCCTCAGTTATTGCGGCGTTACTGATATTTGTGGTAGGCAATTTAAGCTACACTGGCTATGCCAGCAGTGAGAGCAGTGATGACTTGCACACTGCTGGCAAAGGTATTTGGGTCAGGTAAGATAAATCAGGCTGAACAGGGCACTGAGCAACCTGAGCTAGTGGGAGGTGTCCCCACCCATGGCAGGGGGGATGGTCTTTCATCAGGAACTGGATGATCTTTCAGGTCCCTTCTAACCCAAACCATTCTGGGGCTCTATGTGTCTGTGCAGTCTCATTTTCCTTTATAATCAGAGTAGCTGGATTGTTTCATAACTCTTAGGACTGAGATTCCCATCCTGTGTAAAATATCAAGGAAAGAAATCTGATCCTAAACCACCAACAGAGCAGAGCAGAAACTTCAGAAGGAGAAAGAGCACAGGAAGATTCAGAGTACATAATTGTACTTCACAGTCCCCTCTCCTCCAGACTGATTGCAGAAAAAACTGTAATTTCTCAGAGCACATACCCCTAAGTCCTCATTAGCTAGGAAAGCCTCTTTGCTGCTGAGCCAGCTCTCAATCTGTTCCACGTAGCCATAGAATTTCTGTATAGGGAAAAAAACCCAACAGTCACAAACACGAAAATATTCTGAAATGCTGTAAAATAGAAGCTAACCTGACTTCAGCAGACTACACTGAAAGAACGAAACTTTCATGGCTATGTCAAAAATTAATGTAATACATAAAGAAGCATTGAAACTGCCCATACCATAAGATTTAAGTTCTCATGTATGTGATGATTTTAGATGGGATTAGTAGCCCAGCTCTCATTTAAAGTATTTGACATTCTCATTGTAGAATCTCTGAGCAGAAATTTTTAAAGTGAGATGACTGTTACAGGGAAGTATTTCTGGAAAACTGCAGCCAAAATAGTTCTTTTATTAGGGAAAAAAAAGCCAGGAAAAAATACATTATTCTGTCCATGCTAAATGTTTCTTCAGTTTTTTTTAAAAATACTTGTCTGGTTCCATGTTTTTTGGGAAGGTTATAGAATTTGGAAGAGTAATGATGTTGCGTTATGTGTCTTTTTCCAGATGTGTGAGAGTTTGACCGAATGTTGTTAAGTTTTACAGTCTTTGAAAAACAAATGAGCACATATTCCACAGAAATTTCTATGATTTGTAGAGGTAAAATTTCTCAAAGTCCTGTCACCACTGAATGTGCTTGGCCCTCAGCATGCCTTCCCGAAACCAGTGAAATGTAGATTAAACACTGGGTATTATTAGCACATCTTTCATCCTACCATCTCATAAATTTGCTATTTATATCAAGAGAAACTGTCAGTGGCATGTGCGTTCTCTCTTGAATGTCTTTTTACTCACCTGTAAATCTTGTGCCTGAAACAATTTTATATATTGCTCTTTCCATGCTTGGATCAGTTCAGACCAGGCTTGCTGTAGTCTGGAGAGGGACTGGTGAATCTCAGGGGTTGCGTAGTGACCAGAATTGGCAAGCTCTCTACCATAGTCACTGAGAGCGTTGAATCTTTCCACTCGGGCTTCAATCTCCTCCTAAAATACATTACTAAGGTTGATGTCAAGGGTTTATGAAAAGCCAGTTATTCAGAATACAAGCCTTAAGGGGAAGAGTTCGGGCTGTAACTTTCCAGCACTAGTATTTGCATGGAAAATCATTCATCTTTGAGCTATGTTACTGGAAGGGCATAGAATTGCCTAAGAGAAAATAAGTGTAAACAATAAATGACTTTATTGGTCTACGAACAACTGTTTTCCAACAAATGATAATTGGGATTTAGCTAGAAACAGATTAGAAAATGAGATATAAATGAACACAATTTCAAACATCCATAATATCATCCCCCACCCCCAGTCTTCCTACATAAAACTAGTTCTTTTAAGAACCAGTGCTTAGAATTTTTCATCTCCTGACAAATAAGCTGGCATCAGATTTTTACATTAAAGACATGATTTTACTTTATTTTGTGGTGTTAGAAGGAAACACATTTAACTTTTGCACTTGGTTTGAGTAATGAATTATACCCCTACTGATTTTAAGGATTTTTGGGGTGGGGGTGTTGCCCAATCATAGGTAACAGAGCTATAAAATAGTAATTCAAATTTTTTTAAAATTCACGTTAGCATATTTTGTTCAGCTCTAGTCTCTCCTAAGGACTTTGGTTTGAGTGACTAACCTGAATAAAAAAACCCCTCCTTCTTGTCTTGTCTATAATTTTAGTTTAGTCAACATAAGTGCATAATGCCTGAATTCCTTCTTTTCTCTGTGACTGTCTCCTTAGAGCCATTTGGACTCCTTGACTAACAGATATTAAACAGATCTTGCTACCATTTAAATTTGGAGCACACTGCATCAGTGGTTTGTGATAATTCTAATACGACAAAGAATTATTAGCAAAAACATTGTTAAGTCTCAGGTATGAAAAATCATTGTTAAAATGGATGACTCTAAAGAAGGAGGGGGTTTCAGGTACTTCATACTAAATTCAGGTTTAGAAAATTAATCAGAATGTACAAACTGTGCTAGTAATGGGACCCACAAAGCACTGGGTATTAGCAATGATTCATGGTTTTTAGAAGAAGTAACATAACTGCAAAGAGAATGTAGCGCAACAGCTGAACGATAGCTATGATTCTTGGGAAAAAGCAAAATATTGACTTTTTTCCTCATCTTAATTAAAATATCACTCCTTTTAGAAAAGAAATCAAAATTATTAGCCAAATTCACCACCAAAACATTAGTAAGGTAATTATTACTGGGATATGAAGTGTTTCAGAACTGAATGTGTAGCACCGTTCAGTGGTAGTTTACTTTGCTGTGTGAAACAAACTGCTGCTCTTATTTTCTTCTCAGGTAAATTAAGTTCTCATGAAAAAATCTAGCTCGAAGCAAGGATTGACTGGCATTAACTTTTTTGGCAATTGGAATAAAGAGATAAGCAATGAGCATGGCGTGAGAATGAACCTGTTTTTCACCATTTGGCTTGGACAGCAGTACAGGTGAGGGCTCATGGGGCTTCTGAGCCTTTTTGCAAAGACACAAGCTGTGAAACAGCCCATGAGACAGTTTTGTCAGTATGTATGACTTCTATCCCCAGCCTGGTACTGAAAACGGTATTGACAGATGTATGCAGCAAAATTCTGCTGCGTCTGCAGGAATTAATTCCCATGGGAAAAATTCCCAGTATATTCAATTGGAACCACGGAAGATACTTGCCTTTCTCTCCTGATGCTCCTCAATCATACTTTCGGCTTCATTTGCACTTTTAGGCAGCCCCCCTGCTTCCATTAAAGCTCTGGTGTTTTGGGCCCAGTCTAGTATCTCCTTCATCTCCAAGTTAAACTTCTGCAACTGATACGAGGCTGCCAGCTTCTCCTTCCTGCCACACAAGGTGCAGTTCAGCATTATCTGACACAGAATTATCTAGTTGCCTCTCTCTCCCCATTTGGAGAGGAAAGTATCTTACCAGAAGCCAAAGGAAATTAATTCAAGCTTTCCCTTACAGTTCCCAAGAGTCCTCACGTTAACCAAAACCACAGGAGATGCACGCTGCCTTGGAGACAACATGCTCACTAATTTTTCTACATAAGTTCATTAACACAAGAGAGGTAAAAAAGCCTTCATAGCTGTTGCTTACAGCAATGATTACAGGTCAGGATTAAGCCTTTCTTGTTTTGGAAAGATTTGAGAAAAAAAATCTTCTAGAACCATCCAAAAATAAGTCTTTTGCAAAGACCTTATGATAGATTTAATTTGATAGTCTGAAGGCATTTTAGTAACATTATTTAATGGGATAAACCACAAAAACATTGTATTAGTTTTCCCAAAGTCACATAAGTGGAACTTTTTGTGTATTGAGTCGCACTTTTTCCCATGCAGGTGTCTTAGCTGCCTGTGCAATCTTGGTAAAAAATCCTTAAAAACCTATAAAAGACCTCTGGCAAGTAGGGTCTAGACCCCAGGGAGCAGCTTTGCTCCTGCTGAGAAATATTCAAACCACTCTAGGTCTTCACCTTTGTTTGGCCTGTCCCTGGAGTCGTAGCCAGTTGTTTTTCATCTCCTGTTGCTTCATAGTCAGTTTGTCATTTATGGATGGATTCCTTGTGGAAAGGCGGAAAGATTCCTGTTCCAATGGCTGGGAAGAGATTTATAGTGGGGTTTATATTCATTCCTGAGTTTGCCTTTCAGGAAAAATAGTTCATCTTAAGACTCTGGCTCTCAAAGGCAGGTAATTAAATACAATAACAAAATATACAAAGAGACATGTAATGTGGAAAAAATAATACGCATGCATTTGTGAGCAAATATCCATGTGAAGAAAGATCTGTGCATTGCTTTGCATGCACAAATGTTAATTTACAATGAAGAAAACAGCTTTGCAGAATATGGACAAACAGATAGGAAAATGAAGTGCTGATTCTAACTTCTATGTGCAGTGTGGTGAACAGTAATGAACACTCAGCAACCCAGGTTCAAAGCTGAAAACTTTCTTGCAAAATTTCATTAAGTTGATGAAAATTAAGAATTTTAATTATGCAGAAAGGAAAATATTCCAGGCTGGTTTTAATCCTTATAAAAAGTACAGTTGTTATACTAAAAAACCCAGCCCCAAACCTCGCCCATCTCCCCCATACAGCCTTGCTTAAGCCTTCTAGTGATCACCCACTAGAAGTGGTTCATATGAGAATTAGCTAACAAAGTAGCAGTGTTGAAGGTACCACACATACTGTCACTATTTGTGTACTATTGTGAAGAAAAAGTTTTTCATATTTTGTACATGAAAGGGCTTAACACTGCCCAACAGTGAAAAAATGTGAGAGGTTGTCATAGGATTTATGCTACTGCGATTCAACAGAATATATTTCCTTTTACTAAAAATCCACAAGTACAAAGGGGCTCAGACCCATATTTAATGCTCAGGTTTAGTCCTAAATGACGCAAAAAACCCAGCCAGAGTGGATCAGGCAGGCTATTATAACCTTAAATGTCTATGTTTGATGTCTGTGTTAGGAACCTACTGCAGTGTGGGGTTTGCATTGAAGTCCTGAACTGAAATAGGGTTTTGATTTTGGTTCAACTCAGTACAGGAACTGGGGGAAAGTTGGGGTCCACACTTTCCAAAATGTAAAGGACAGCCTGATTTGGCTTGTAGGTGAGGGCCAGAGGATCAGATAATATTAAAAAGGGACTTTTCTTCTTAGACTTATTGCATCAGGAAGAAAAATATTTGATAAGATAAAGCAGGATTAAGCAGCACGGTATTGTCATGAGAAGAAATTTATGCTGCTCTTGCATTGCTGAAAATTCCTGCCAATCAACCTGAAGAGTAACAATGATTTTTGCACCATATTTTCAAGAAGAAAAAGTGAAATTTTTTCAGTATCCTCTGTACTTCCCTACTTCTTACCTCCATTTTGGACTTAATAACACTGATTTCTCTCTCCATTTCTTCATGTCTTCGAATCAGGTTTTCCACACTTTCCACATCTTTTCCATAATCCAGTGCTTGTATCAGTACACTCTGGAGAGGGCAGTAGGATGTGCAAATGGTGAAGATGACACCAAACAAAAGGATCTGTATCCTAATTATTTCAAAGAGTCTCCTCCTTCACCTCTTTGCATTGCCATTTGAATGTTCTTATTGTCTTTTTAAATGTCAATAGAGCACATTGTCTGCTCTCCTTACAGAGATGAAACAAGAATCCCCATCTCTTTGAACAGTCATAATCCTGCTTAAGGTGCCTCTGGCCATTCACATGTAAAACAAAGACAGGTGTGCCCCCCTGCATTTCTCAATCTTTCTTTTCATTTTTTTTTTCATATCCCAAACCAGAAAAATATTTCCCAGTAAATTGTGGCACAGAAATTGTCCGGTGTGTGATATTAAAATATAAAAAATAAAATTGACCCTCAGGATCCTAAGAAATTTAATCCCATAAAATGAAGAAATATATTTTAAAAGTCGTTATAAAAATTTCAAGCCAACAGGCTTGTAACCTTAAGTAGTATCACTTGCCTACTGACTTATAATTAAATAAATACAATTACTTACATTGGTGAAATAATTTTTAAAATAGCTAAAATAATAGTTTTTATA
The DNA here is from genome assembly GCA_013397865.1 of Struthidea cinerea. Classification (NCBI taxonomy): domain Eukaryota; kingdom Metazoa; phylum Chordata; class Aves; order Passeriformes; family Corcoracidae; genus Struthidea; species Struthidea cinerea. The sequence continues at coordinate 384,688 of VZTI01001449.1, forward strand.
TTGCTTTTGTTTCTGTTAATAACAAAATTATAATTCAGGATAGGCATTTTAACCTCCATTTTCTGAATGAATAAGATTGCTAGAACATTTTTCCATTTCAATTAATCAAAATCAGAAAACTCACCTTCTCAGTAATTCTTTCTGTGATGTCATCTATTTCTCTGATTAAGGCATGAATCTCTAGGGCTCCCTCTAACTTCTTCCTGTATGCATTCAGGTTACCATGAAAACTGTTCCACCTTTAATTGGAAATAATATTTTAGAGAAGTATTTCAGAGGTAAGGATTTCCACAACTGAGTTTCATGATGCTCATATTCGAACAAAAACACAGGTTTTCTGAACTACCTCATGTACTGATCCCCAATTCCCCCATAACAGGGGGCTCGTCACGGGGATAAAGCATTAGCCTGAGAAGACTATCTGGTTGTATTTATTCCATGTTTTCAGGATGGCATGGGGGTTAAATCTAAAAAGTACTTATGCAGTTTCCTTAAACTCTCAATAACCTCACAATCAATACCTTCATGCTTTTGTTTCTTAGATAGTGGGCTGTGGAGCAGCAAAAGCACTAGGCAATTCACCAGGACAGCTGTGTGAATAGATGGAAGTGTCCAAGCTTCATGAATCTTGTGTGCCAAGTGATGTGAAACAGATTATTTGCCTCTGAGGCTAGGCTAGAAACATGACTTTGGCACTTCTGGATTAAAAATCCTTCTAAGCTACCTGCTCTGGGAGCCTTGAAAGACAACTGCATTGTCTGATATTTGGTAGTCATGATAATAAAGTGGAAAACAAATGTTCCAATTCCTCCATTTATCTCAGCCAAAGACACCTAATTTTCCAGTCTTGTTTTTGCTTTACAGAGAATATTTGAAAGCATACTCACTTCTCATTGAGCTGCTTTCGGCGCTCGTAGATTGTCTTTGTTTCTTCCTTGTTCTGTCTCTCCAGTTTCATGGCCAGGGCATTGATAGCCCTGATGTGAGCATCGTCCACTGTCGACTCCTGTAAAGTGAGAAACAGAACAAAGGTACATATTCAAATTGCTTGTGACTGAGTTTTCTACTGAGATGTGAAAAGCAACACAAGCAGCAACAAGAAAGTGTTTTACCTCACTAGCATTTCAGACACATGGAGTCTGCTCTACTACAACTGCTGGTGTTACCATGTCCCTGATGAGAAGACAGTAAAGGCAAGAAAGAACATTAAAAGCTCTAGATACAACAATGATCTTGGTCTAGGTGAGGGCCCTCAGACCCTCAGACACTCGTTTCTAAACCAGATATTCCAGCAGGGGTTCGTTTGGAGAAGAAACACAGGTGCAGTTGCTGGTTACATAGGTGGCTGCTGTGGAACAGCTGAAGTGTGGCAGATTGTTCCTCTGGCAAACAGGTGGTTCCTGAGCTCCTGGGCCTACTCGCTGTTTTATCTAGATGAGCTTCTCTCCAGGAGCGCCTTCTGTACTGTAGACGACAGGCTCAAAATCCACACAGCCTTGAGAATCCCAGACAACCTATGCCACTGTGTTTGCTTCTAAGGCAACATCCGTGCATTTTAAAACATGTGCTGAGTCTTCAAGGTGACTTTCTTCCCATGCACATACCATGGAATGGATAACATTTGCACATTGCCCATATAATCTGGACTACAGTGGAATAATTTTTCTTTTGGAGCACTACGGATGGCCAATGCTGAACACTGCTCCAAGATTCAAAAACATTCTTTATTTTTCTGGGACAAATAAATCACAAGTTTAGCAGGGAGACCATCACTGGTGTAAAGAAGCACAGCTGCAAGATGCCAGCACACTGTTAATGTCAGTATTCGCTCCATTGGGTATTTTGTTTATGCTGCATCCATACCAATATGTGTGTTTCCATATGTGCTTTCCTACTATTCACAGCCATAAAGTAAACAAGAGAAACCAGTAGTCAGCCAGATATTCTTCAGAAACACTGCAGTCTCCTCTCCCGGGAAATAATAGCAGCACAATGAATAGAAAGTCTGGCAGCCATCAATGCAGGATGATTGCTCCCTACCCTGGTCTCAGATTTTTCTGGTGGGAAAACCCAGTGTATCACCCTAGGAAGCATTGCATAACTGAGCATCAGCTATCAGGGCATAACTGCATAACTGTCCCAGCTTTTCATCTGCAGGAGTCATGTTCAGAGTGTTACAGGAGTGGTGGCTACAAGCTGATAGTGTCTAAGGCCAAGAGTTTCCTGTGGCACGTAAGATCTACCTTAGTTTATGAAAAACTTTCCTATTCAGAGGCTTATGCTGACTGGAACACTGGGTTGTTTCTGCCCTATTAATCATCCTTTTGGCTGGTACAAGCTATAGAAGAGCCCTTGCTCAATCCCTTAGCTCACAGTCAGCTGGTGAGTACAATGAATGCCTTCTCAATTTACTAATTCCCTGGTGGTGTAGCCAAGTAATTTGGCTCTCTATCCAAATCCAGTGTGAATGCACGGTCACAAAATTCTGCTGGGCTCTGGAATAGGGAGCTCAGGGTCTCCCTGGTGTCAGGCATATCTATACTGCTACTTTGCACAGAAGAGGATTGTCTCCTTCTGCTACCAGGCAACAAAAGTAGGAGATAGGAGCTGCCCTAACAAGAATCAACAACAAGATAACAGGCAAACAGAGGAAAAAAAATATTAGGAGACTACATTAGAGTAAATGTCACTCACAAATTCCTAACACATCTCTTTCCAGACCTTTCTCACAATTTCCAGATTAGCAAATCAGCTCAAACCTCAGTCCTCATCTGTAGCAGTTCACACAAACAGAGAACAAGAGGCTGCTGCAAATGTATCCCCTCAATATACGGCCTCACAGCTCTTATGGTGGGAGCTGAACCCATGACAAGGAGGCCCCTGTTCCCCAGGTTTGGTGCCTAAGTTAGCACATCTCACTGGGGGCAGGAGAGGCAGCTGGCATGACTCAGCACCATGAAAGAGGGTCAGAGAGCTCAGCATTGAAAGGTGAAGTGTGCAGCTGTCTTGTCATGTGGATGTTATCCAAAGTGTAAACCACGTGTGCTGTATAAACAAAGGCCCCCCAGATTTATGTGCTTAATTTGGATGAAAGAGTATGAGAATGAGACTGTTCCTCAGGAGGAGGGGAATGGAGAAATAAAGGATGGAAATAGAGAAAACAGTACTTCTTTTTTGCAGGCTTGTTCATGAGAGGTCTAGTTCAGTTCTCAGATTTAAACAAACATGACTGAAACAGCCATTTTTAAACCCCTTTTGGGTGGAAATCACTGGGACTTTGCAGACCACATGAACCAAACAAAATTTGCTCAAATTCAGGCTCACACAGCAAGTTTTCCAGCCATTTAATGCAGTCTGAAATGTTGTGTCATGAGTGCTTGATAGCTCTGCTTAGACATCTTCAAAGCAGAAGGCATAATAAGGGAAAATTCTCTTTTCAAATTACTTTTGAGGTAGTGATGCTTCCTATCACTTTGATCTTACACCTCCTTAGAGTACTGGAACTGTAGTTGCTAACTGAACTGAAAATTAACTGCTGCTTGCAGCCACACAAGGCATGGGCATGGAAAACACCTCTTACCCCTGATGTTGCTCCACGGAACTCATTCAGCTTTTTCTTGAGCTGCAGGCAGTGTTCGTAGTCATTTCCCACATCACCTACATTAATCATGACCTCCTGGGGAAATAAGCGGCAAACAGAAAAATATTTAGGTAAAGAGTACAAGAACACAGCAAATCCCAATGCTTATCCTGATGCAGTAAGTTCTGTGGTGTGTCTATAAATCAACAACCTACAGCTTCTCAAATAGTCTCTTCTGGTCTTTAAATATTTATGAGATTTGGTCCTAACTCCCTTTTTGATTTACTGCTGGCTATGGAAGCAACCTCTGAATGAAAGTGATTCTTCCTTCACTCCTACGAAGAGAAGCTTTCAGATTTGACATACAAAGAGAGTGAAAGCCAGTTGCCAAATTCATCAAGTCTCTTCCATTCTAATCTGCTTCCATTTCTCTGTCTCAGTAGAGACGCATGAGATGGCCACAAACTCTTCATGTGCACAGTTTACATGAGAAGCTGTGCTAATATTGCCCAGCTGACTCTGGTATGGAGAGACTCCACAGAATTTGTTGAATAATTTCTTTCATATTGTTTGTAGAACATGCCATGATTCTTCCAGGCAAAAATCACTAAGCAAATATCCTGGAAGATGACACATTTATCAGAATGCCGTTGCTAAATAGCAAGTCTTTCGTGTGCTGCTTGGGTTAAATACTAAAAACCACTTGCCTTCTCCCTGATCCAGGCTTCCACCTGATCCACCTTCTGGAGAAATTCTAGGAAGTCGCGACTGTCCTCCAGCATCTTTCCACGAGCAGCAACAGCTCTCTTCAACTTCTCCCAGTGCTCCTGAAGCACACGGACTTGGCGACGGATCTCTCCTGATTTTGGGTGGCCTTTTGATACCAGGGCTTCTCCTTTCTTCACATTCAGAAAAAGAAATCAGAAATTAAAGTTGCCACTAATTTTTAATGGGTTTACCATGTTGCATGACCTTCCTAGGAGGACTCTTTCGCCTTCCTAACCTGGATTGAAAAATAGATTACTAATATAAATTCTTATTGCCCAAATGATAAAGCCAGCTGGAAAGCTTTTACATCTGGAGGGAATTTAGAATCATAGAACACTGGGATTTGAATATTTCCCTGCCAAGAAAGGTATTCATGGAATGGGAGCACCAAGTATTACAGATGACTGTGCCCTTCAGCTGTATGATTCGCCAAGTTCCAACAAGAATGTTCACAAATTGGGCATGAAATCCCATTTGCCTTTTGTAGGAGTAATCATGTCAGGCAGGGAATAAGTCAGTGTGTATTTTCCTGTTTAGGCTATAAGGAAAGATGGAAGCTGCCTGGATGGAGCAATTAAAGTATCCCCCTGTTGTAAATTAACAGGGTTACATTTCCATGGCAAAGCAACTGTGTTCTTGTCACACAAGTAGGAAAATTGATGCAGAAGTGATGACAAAGCTACTCTTCCTTTACATTTCATCAATCTGTCCTTCTTTGGATAAGCAGTAATAACCTCTAAAAACACTGACAGAGCAAGAGGGTTACCTTATTAACAGCTGTGATGATTTCTTCATTTGCTAGGATCTCTGCCTCAAAGACCTGATGTTTCTGCAGCAGCTTCATCTTGTCCTGAAGATTGCTGGGGTCTTGTATGGAAGGATCCTCCAGCTTCTGCATGCGCTCACTGATCCAATCTTCTGCCTGCAGCCGTGAGAGGCACCCGAGTCAGCACAACAGCTACCTGGGATCCTGGGGCCTCCTCCCAGGATATGTCACTGTTCTGTGCAAGTGTCTGCCTGGGCTGGATAGATTGAGCGGGAGCTGACGTGGCTCTTCAGTTTCTGAACGTACTCTACTTTGTTAAAAGCAGGTAGGAGAGAAACTAATTTTTATCTGACCACAGGAGTAATGAAAAAGTCCTTAAATTCCTCAGATTTTTTCACAAGGCATGAACAGATTATACAAAACTTCTAGATTATATACAGAGAATCCTTGAGCCATAACATGGTATACATTTAAAATGAGATTATGACCACTGAGTCTGAGGGTTTACAACTCTGAGTTTCATCTCTGCCACTGACCTACCTGCAAACTGGGTAAAGATTCTTTAGAACTCAGTGCCTCACCTATAAAACAGCACTAACATTTCCTCATGTCAGTGGTGTTGTGAGGTGTAAATGGAAAATGCAAAGCAAATAAAGATTTACTGAGGGACCCCAAGCACTAGTCAGATTATTTGAAAGGAAATACAACTGTATTTGCTTTTATACTTCGTAAAATTCAAAATGGTCTGGTCAGGAATATCAGATTCAGAAAAGCAGGTGATTTATGAGCACTAACAAAGCAAAAGTTATGTGTTTCTTTTAGGAAATTATTTTATAGGGGATTTAAAATTATGCAGAATAAAATGAAGAATAGGATAGCAAGTTTTCCACAATTTTCTTTAAGTTCTGCTGAACTTTAGCCCTTAGCACTGAAGGAAATATTTTCTATCCATCAAAACACTGGGAACTGAACACTTGACATAATGTTGTAACTGATCCTGTTGTCCTCGGAGCACTGAAGTAATGTAATGTTTTGACAACACAAGAGCTGCAAATTGAAGGGCAGCTTTATTAGTTTCAAAATATTAGTTTCAAAATATCTTGGCTGTCCTTGTGGAACTGTGCACTACATGCACATGAGACTTGTCAGCTGGAGGATTTTCTCTGTTAATTAATGATTTGAAATGTTGTTTCAGCTGCTGAGATTCTATAAACAATAATAGAAATAGCTTTCACTAGCAGCACACTCTCCAGAAATTGTTTCCCTCCAAAGCACAGTTAGAGACTCAAGCAGGTCGTGTCAAACTCGCCCAGGACTACCCACTGTCATCTGCTGCTTTCATTTCCAACACCCTCCTCGATGGCCTTCTCCCATTCCCAGCCACACGTTAGTGCTTCAACGTCACTTAAGTGGCTCATTTGAATGGGAGGCTCATCCATACAATCAGAATGAGAAACAAACCAATCCCCAGGACAAAGCCACTTTAAGGTTGATTTCTCTCCTACTGTTTAATTAGACGCAGTGGCTTTAATGACAGACTGAACATCTGCACCCTTCGTGGCTTGGTTTATTTTAAGTCTTGTCTAAGATGGTGCTAGAGAGTGAGGGATCCTTCTCCTGGCCTCGTGCCCACATTCAGATGTGAAGAAAAGCTGATCTGTTTTCCTGAGATCTTTCTATGGAAAGGTGTAATGATTGTCTGGACAGACATTTTCACTTCATTGAAGATGACAGTAAGACTAGTGTTATGCTCAGTATAGACACAAGACCAGACTTATTTCTATGGGAATCATAAAAAATATGGGCACTACCAATTTAGAAACTTACATTTCCAAACTATGAGTTACTGTAACTTCATGAGCACAAACTGTTTGTAAATTACACTGATTTTTAATGACAGAAGTATGTAAAGCATATAAAGGGATGTGCCTGCTCCAGACACCTAGAGATAACAACTAATTCTCTCTCAGTCCCCTAAGATAAAGATGTAAATGTTTTTTTATTCTTATGTACAGGGTGAAAGGGAAAGGAAGTACTACTACTATGATGAGCAAGTTTCAGAGTCAGCATTAAAACTCAGAGCCAGCTTTAAAAGTCAAAACTTTTGACTTTATAATATTCTCTCTGCAATGGTTTAAATACACATATTTCTAAGGAGCAACTTGCACATTTGCCTTCCACGTTAACACTGAGCTACAGACTTCTTGGCAATAGGGTAGTCTGCAAGTCTGTCTCACTTCTGTGAGTCAGACAAAAGCACCATATTTCTACTGTAGAAGGGTGAGCCTTATTTTGTAAACTGTGTGTGATCTCTTGAGTTAATCATTGTGGGTCATTGTACTAATGTGTGTAGTTCTCTATGTAATTGCTTCTAGAGAGTAACTAGGAGAATTTTAATGATGACAGTGATCACTAATTTCTGCTGACACAAAAACTTCTGTTTGATCAATAGAAATTACTTAACATGCTTGCAGGATAGAGAGTTTTCAGGGGTGTGGGACCTGAGCTATGGGTCTTGTTCTCTTAATAAGTAAGAATAAGCAATGACCTAATTGATTTCACAACTAAACTCAGAACTCATCTCTGAATTTAACATTCCTGTGGGAACCATTCTCACACATGAACTTGTACACACCCAGAATATAATTAAAATCAAATTAAACATTCCATTCTATGCAACAAAGAGAAAGAAAGATATTACTGTAAGATTTTTGTTTTTTAATTCCTTCACATTCTACAGCAGCAGGCAATGACTCTAGATTGGTGAGGTAAATGAGCACATGACTTGAGAGCAAAAACTCCCCAAAGAACTCTTGGCTGAATTTATGTGGAGAAGGTGGATGAGAATAGGGAAACGTTCCTCACTATGCAGGGCCAAATCTTCTGCTCTAAGTGTGTGATTCAAGAATGAAGGGGGACACCAGCCCAAGCACAGATTTGACAGAGAGATGGAAAGAAATACATAAGTATTCCTACCTAATGGGTTGATTGTATTTCTAGAAGGACATTGACAATTTCTCTACCAAGAGGATTTTAGCAGTCCTGTGAATTTTCTGTCAGAGGTACACTGCTCTTTTGAAATTATAAGCCCTGTGCAATGCACCATCCAGTCCATCCATTCCCCTCTGCCAGTCCAAAAGGTGGACAGGCCATTACTGGTGGATTTTCATTACTTTCCTGTCATGTGATGGTAAAAGTATAAGCAAATAATACAAATTAATGTTTGGGTATATGAATAATTTCTGATGAAGAAAAGAAAAAGGAAAAGGAAAAGGAAAAGAAAAAGGAAAAGGAAAAGGAAAAGGAAAAGGAAAAGGAAAAGGAAAAGGAAAAGGAAAAGGAAAAGGAAAAGGAAAAGGAAAAGGAAAAGGAAAAGGAAGAAAAAGAAAAAGAAAAAAAGAAAAAAAGAAAAAGAAGATGTTATTTAAATGTGTGACTATTTGGGAGTGGTGAGGAGTCCCAAATATTTAAAAAAAAAAAGGAAAATACTAAGAAATATTTGGCCATCAGCAGCAGTTGCATTACAGGCATTCTTTCTCCTTTGGTGACAATCATAATTTGACCTGTGTCAGGACACGTGTATTTTTCATGGGCTGGGAGGTGACGAACACCTGCAGATTTTTCTTAAATCATTGAGGACATTCCATGGGACCCAGCAGCAGGAGGGGTGGATACCACACCAGCAAGAGTGCTTGAAAATGTGCCCCTGGGTCTGTGTGCTCTTGTTTATGCCAGCACAGTTCTCAATCACACATGTGGTGCTGCCCTTTGAAAGGCTGACCTAGTTTGTCTTTCCAACAGTAGTGACAGAGCACAGCTACTCAGTTACAGGACTAAGGCCCGAACAGGAGACAAACAGAGACCAGCATGTTCTGCAGAGGCCAGGCTACGGCAGCTCAAGAGCTATGATAAGCCACAGCAGTGTTTTGAAGACCTTCAGTGAACATCCACTAATAAAGTTGGGTGCCCAGGCCATAATGCTTTCTTCTTTGTGTTCGCCCTGATTAAAAAAATATTTTCTATACCACCAAAGGAAAAATACATAGTAGCTTGCAGTTTTCCTTTCAACTGTTTTATTTTGGTAGAGCTTTTGATGAGTAAAGTGGCTGTAATGGGCACAATGCCACAACAATAGTACAGTAACAGGAATGGCACTGGAGCATCCTTTTGCATGGGTGTGGCAGGAGTTGCCATAAGGTCATCCATCCACCTAATAGTGTCTGGCAAGAGTGAGCACTTCATCCAATAGAGGTAGGCAGTTCCTCTGCTTTACATCCCCATCCCAGTCTAAAACCCTCTTACCTCTTCCAAGTTTTGGTAGAAAAGTGCCAGAAGAAGGGCAGTCTGCAGCTTCTCTCTCCTGCTCTGGGACAGATCCTTGATCTGACGCTTCCTCTCAAAAATGACATTTAGTTTGCGCTGAATCTTTTGCCCTTCCAGTCCATCAGCCTTTTCCAACCTGCTTGCCTGTTCTTGAAGAGATGTCATCTGAGGAGACAACAGATCTGAAATTACTTTTATGCTTCCAAGTGGTGTGAAAGAAACAAAATCAAGCTCCTTTCCACAGATAAAAGATTCTCCTTTTTTCTGTAATGAACCACTATCAGCAGGGAGAAGTTAACCAGCATTCCCCCTCACCCCGTACTATGTTACATCTGTGACATTACTGTCATTGGACTTTATGCTGCATCCTGGCTACATAAATGAATCAAAGTTGTAGCTCCAGGTGTCCCTATGCCACTGATTACCCAGTGCGAGGAGTCGTGGAGCAAGCATGACATCCACAAGTGCTCAGATTTTATTGCTTTCTGGAAACCAAGTGTTGGAATGTAGCTCTCAAAATGAGCAATCAGTCTGGCAGGGAGCTGGCAAGAGTTCTGGGAGTTGATTTCTTCTGGGGAACCCAGGCACAGCCCCAGGTTTAAGTTTAGCCCTAGCCTGGGTGAGTTAGAGCAGTGGCCACCAACCAGGCAGATTCCTTTACATGCAGGTGAGCAATTCAGTCTCTATTCCAAAGGTGCAGAGAGGCTGCCCATTTGGTGCAGCCATTCTATACCAAATGCATATTTACTTACTTTGACAATTTTTTTTAATGTCGAAATACCTACTTCATTTTGTAAAATACCTACTCTGTTTTACTTGCTTTGAAAGTCACCATTTTTTAAATTAATAAAGTAGAAATTTCTGATATCCATAACACAATATGGCCTGCTTTAAATATTTGTTCTTGTAAGTCCCACTATTCTGCTTGCTGAGTGTTTTTCCTATCTCTTGCAAGACAGTACGGACAGGATTCGGGCATGGAGGGTTTTGACAGTTGTTCTCCAATGCTCTGCATCTTATTTCCCTAAGCTTCCCCATTTTATCTTTGGTTCAAGCATATCAGGCATATCAGGCATTTCATGCCAGTCACCAAGTCAATGTGTTACCATATTAAAAAAGAAAAAAGTATATATATAATTTTATCTCATAGAATACTAGCTGGCAGAATATTAGTTGTTGATGTTTTTACCTTCTCATCCTGTGATGTCAGAAGCTTCTCAAAAGCCTCATGTTTCCTTATCAGTTGCTCTACTTCATCTACAGACCTTCCGAGGTCACTGCTTTTCAAATAAACCTATAAAAAGAATTATTATTTTTCTCAGTGAATCAATAATCCCATAATTTTGATTCATAATTAGGAGAAGAGGTATTGACTCTGCTGCTGAGAGTACACTTGAGAGGGAAAAAAAGGAACAGGAGGCAACTGAAACTGGAAATTAATTAGAAGTCCATGGTCTTGAGCAAGGAAGACAAGCATTAACAGGTCTAGCTAAGCAAAGTGACCTGACAGTCCTTATCACAATCATTAAGTCACAAGGCTGTGAATTCCAGAGGTCTAAGGTATCCTTGTAATCCCAAGCAAGATCACTGCCATGTCTGACAGATGTCCATATGATTCCTTCCTAGAAGATTTCCCATAACAGACACTTTGCAGCCTGCCTGAGCAACTTATTCCAGTGCTTTATTACCTCAACCATTAGCAGGATTTACTAAATATCTAGCCTGAAAATGCATGGCTATCAGTACACCTTGTTATATACTGCGCTCTTCATCACACTCAGGAGATCATTCCTTTTACATTTGCTTCAGCCTTGTACATGTTGTGGATTTTTGCATACTGGGATTTCTGTCTTCTCTAGATTAAAATGACAGTGATCTGATCAATCACTCCACAACAGCTGTGCCTTTTTGATTCTGATTATTCTTATTGCTCTCCTCTGGGTTTTCTCCATTTCCACTTATTTTGAGACTTGATGTAACAAGTGGCAATAAGCAATAAGGCTGCCAGAGTGAAGGTTGTGAAAACAGCAGAATGCCTTCCAAGCTGCAATCTTCAGCATGTGCCTGTATATTGTGCTTATCTTTTATACAATACCATGAACTCAATTTCACCTTGCAGTCTAATATGAGCTTCCCGAAACTTTTCAGAAGAACTGCTGTCAGACCTGCTTGTCCCCATCCTGTATTTATGCAGCTGATTGCTCCTGAAAAATGTCGTAGCTTGCACCTGTACCAAGTGCATTACATCTGTTATTTTTTCAGGCCATCATTCCAACTTGTCTGCATTAATTTTATTTACTGTCTGTTCTGCCAATATCTGATGCAGAAAGATTTTAGTCTAAAATAACAAATGCAGTTTTAAGGAATCAGACCTCTGCACCTTTTAACACTGTGCAAGTGTGCACATTTTCCAACAAATTCACACACGTCTCAAAGGCATTGCAGTGTTCCCCTACTCTGTTCTGGTGTTAAGGAAAATGACTGCCCAATTACTTGTCCCATACATTCTGTTATACCCAGTTTTACCAAAGGCAAAAGAATATGGTTATCTATTAATAAGAAAAAACTATGCAATTCCTGGTTGGCAGGAATTTATTCTTTTTCATTGGATGTAATTGCCCACAGGCTTTTTTCTTGTTCAGCAATGAGACAACAGAAGGATAAAATCCCCGGTTACAGGCTCTGATGGGACATGAGCAAAGTCTATCCATGGATAAGGTTCACACTGAAGTGACTATGACTGGACAGACTTTGGGAAATCAGACTGCTGTGAGGGATTGCACTCATCAGCAGTGTGTAATGTGTAACCCATTTTGTGAGCTCATGGAATCACAAGTATTTGGACAAGGATGAGAAATTCCAATCAGTAACTTTGCCTGGGTGAAGTACAATTAGCAGAGATGGAAGAAGAATTTGAGATCAATGATATAGTGTGAAAGAATTAAGAGCAGGAAAGAAACAGAACAGAATCAGTGAAACAACACAACTGCTAAATGTTTTGGAAAAGGGCTAGTAAAGGACATGTATAAATCTCTGCCTTTAAGCCCTAGATGTGCACAGGAAAAAAAACATCTGGAGAGATCACTCTTGCTTTGCAAAACATCACAGTCCTGTAGCAGTCTTACAGAGTGTTTTTTATAACAGGGAAAAGATATTCTTTGGCAGCTACTTCAGAAAACCAGTAATGATGTTCATTCTCTGCACAGAAGTATTGGACAACTGTTTAACCCCACAGGGCATCTTCTGCAGGAGAGGCTTCCCAAGTCTGAGCCCATGTGCAGGGTAATCCACACCTACTTGTCAGGATCTGACTGCACTAACAGGTCCTGGATGGACCCCTGCTCCCATCTGAGAATCTCTCTGAGGCTCAGCCCTGGACATCAGTCCCTCCTGAGCTGCATTGAGCTGCACTGATCCTGCCCTGATCGCCTTGGACAGACCCTCATTTCAGCCACTACCTTGCTTTGATGCTTTGATCTTCAGCTGCTGATGGACTTTTTTACTGCTGCCACCTCTCAACCCTCCTTGGTGGCTGTGGATAAAAGGACTGACAGCCAGACTTGATCTGATGTTCTGGCCCATTTTTGGGGTGTGAATATTTTGCATATACAGAAAAATGCACAGATAAATATCATGCCCAGGCCAGATTTTCAAACTGCTCTATGCTAATCCATTCCCATCACAGTAATTGCTGTCAAGAAGAGAAAGGCCACTGTATAACAGGCCTAAGTTTATAGTAAGTCCAGCCCATAAATCACCAGAATGTCTAAAGAAATAGATTAATGCCTCTGCTATGCCTCTGTGTTATACACAACCCCACCTGAAGGCAGATGCTCTGTCATTCAAACTTTAATCCTTTGATCTATCCTACTCATCAAGTGTATGCAATTATGAGAGATATATTTTTTAGAGTGTTATTGGATTTAGTTTCTCTTTTGAAGAAAAATGTGTGGGCTCCAGATCTGTCTACTGTAATGCTTTATTAAAACACTTATAATTACCATCTATATTTACACCGCTGCTGTTAACACTGAAATAAAAAGTTATCAGCTGAATCTAGCCCACTGCTGTTTGGGTTACAGAGACATACAGCCACATGCTGCATCTCTTTTAAACACAGCTTTAAAAATACTGTAGCTTCTTGATATATTTTGTGGTATATCTACCATTTCTGGTCAAAAAGGAATTATGTCCAGGACTTTTATTTAGTAACTGTTAGCAGTGAAACTGATACTTGAAGAAAGGGTCAGCTTGTTGTTTTCCTGCTCATATATCTCTGATGGAAGTAAAAGGCAAGGGACATCTACCGGTAAAGAGGGTTATTTTCCTTAGAGAAAGAGAACAGAGACATCTGAGACCAGGGGCGTGGGGTGGTGACTCATAAGCAGCTGCCACTGGAGAGCTCAGTGCCTTGCTCCCGCTGAAATCCACTAAACACAAATGACACTGGGCATTCAAAGCTCAATTCCTTCGGATGTTACAGCAGTGGGAAAAAAGTCCTCCTGACTACTGAAAGCTTTGGACCAAGTCCTCCAAGTAGAAGTCAGTGCAAATACTCTTGGCAACCAAAGTTTCGACCCTGAGTAGGAAAACTGGTGCTCAGGAAGCCAATTGCTGCAAAAGGGAGGTGGCTGCATACATTGCAGGGGAGGCAATGGCCATGTGCTCAGAGGAGAGCAGCCCCTGTAGCACCAACAGTGCTGCTGCCTGGAGAGCTGCTGAGGTAAAAATTTTCCATTTGTCTTTTACACAGAAATCTTATTACAGCCATTGCTATAATCAGAACCACAACAATTTTTTCATGTAAGCATTTGTTATACCAGTCTGAAAGCAAAAAAAAATTGGCTCCCATGCCACAATGCTGGCCTGTCACCAATTACATCACTTTTTGGCATGTTTTTAGACAGGTCTCCTAACTCCTGCTTCGAACAAGACACATTGATTTCAAATACAAAACACTGCATAGCTCTCTTCAGGTAACCTACTGGGGTCTCCTGCAGCGTACAGCAGGTATAAGCTTTCTTTCAAGATTGTTTCTATTAGGAATCATGGCCCATCACTGGAAATTTAATATTCAGCCACATAAAGCACAAAAGACTTGGCAGCTCACTATAAAACAGATTCGTTTTTAAGTGAAGACTTCCAAAGATGCTTGAAACCACAAAATGGTTTTTGAGATTTCTGAGATTTTCTGGAATAAATTTTCAAGTATTAACAATGTAAAGCATGGAAACAGAGGTTTTAACCCTACTGAACTGGAGTTTTTCCCTATTTCTGAGTTCATTGCATAGTTTTTGCCAGGAAGACCACTTTCATACAAGTTAATGTAGAACCAAAAGCAAAGTTCAATTAAAAAAAATCACTTAAAATAAACCAATACCATATACACAGTTATGTAACAGCATCTGCCAATTCTAGCTTTTGGAGAAATACTGAACGAAACATTTTAGTCATTATCATAACTATGCTCTCTGGATGCCACAACCTCGCATTTATATACACTGGAAAATGACACAGCCCCAAAAGACATTTGTATTCCAAGAAGACAAGTTTTTATTTCTCTAGAATAAAGTATATTTTAGGTGTTTGTGCAAATCCACTTCCTTCTTCTGCTTTTGCTCTTCACAGTATAACAAGCTCCACAGATTTTGCCCCTCACTGCCTGCCATGGGCTTGCTGCTGAGATTGCTGGAACTCCACAAAAAAATTTTCTGCTCTAACCATGTACTAAAAGCCTGAATTACTCCCAGTTTTAAAAACCTTCACTTAAAGCATGTAATCAAGTCCAAACTATCTGGCAAGACAGAGAAGAATAAGGTTTGATTTTACTTAATTCTGATAAAAGTAAATACTAAAAAGAATTAATGAAAGTAATCTGAAATTTGCTTTAGCAAAGTAAGTAAAAGTTCTTGATACCATGACTATATAAGGTTCACAAAAATGTTTTACTATGCTTCATTTCAGTAAAAGTTATAAGAAAGTATCATACTACAACCACAAGAGGAATAAAACACACTGAAGTTATTTATAAAAAGAAAACATACATTTTTTTTTCTGTCATACTGACATGTATTATTGGCATCTGTCCTCTCCATCTATATGCAAAATTCTAATGTTGAATATATTTACAGGTTCCTTCCCTCTTCCCACTGCATGCTTCTCCTTGGCATAAGAATACAGTTATCCGATATTGGAAATGTATATGGCAAAAACACAGAGATAAAACTGGTGTTTTCCCAGTAACTGCTATGGTTCCTTCCTCACACCTATTTCCTCCTTCTTCAAAATTTGCAGTCTTGATCCCTACCTTGTAAGTGTTAGACAAGAATCTTGCACCCATACAACATCATAATTTAAATATTTGCTTTTGAAACATTTGTCTGAAAGCAGACCAAATTCCTCTGAAACTTCCCATAATTTCACTGCTAGAAACTTTGCTGGGATTTGATGAGCTGTGGACATTAAATTCCCTTTGTTTCCCTCAGGAAAGGGTACCTCTCCTTTTCTAAGAGGGGAAGAAAGCAATGTCTTCCTACACACTTAAATACTTTGGCTTTTGAAAACAAGCCTTACTTCTAAAGTTACAAAACCAGGAATTAATCATTTAGAAATATAGCATAAATTGACAAGTAGGAAAATGAAAACAGTGAAACAGAAAAGAACTAAGAAAAACTACACTGAGGATTTTTTCCAGGTCCCAGACTGACTACAGAATCACAGAATTGACTAGGTTGGAAAAGACCTTTGAGATCATCAAGTCCAACCTAGCAGAGAAGAAAAGCAATTTTTGGCTCTGAAGTCTTGAATCTTCAAAGTGCTGAGCACTATGGCCCAATCATGCAAACTCTACAAGCACTTGCATGCTGTGTTAACAACAGCATTCTAAAGGTTAGAAGGAAACTCCTGTTAAGTGCTCGATCAGAGCAGAGTCCTTATCTTCACTCAGGATGGATCAAGCTGTAGCTGCAGCCTTGGACACAGCAGAACACAAGTAGTTTTCTCATTGTCTCCTAATCACCTCTGGGGAGTTGGAACATGGCAAGATGCACATAAAAAGAAATCCACATGGCTTCATTAAACGCAACTTAGATCTTCTGTTTGCAAATGTTCCTAGAATGGAATGCAAATCTTCACCACTCTCCTCCCAGATCCAAAGGATGCAATGTTGACGGCGATAGATGGACACCCTGGACCCTCTGCATCTCTGTGAGTTGAAGCTGTGGTGTGAGCTGGTGTGTTTGTCACAAGGTTGTCAGGGCAAACACTTTTCACAGTGCATGCTTCCTGGGAAGGTCTCAAACCAGATCTTGTCCAATGGCTAGAAAGCAATCCTGAGCAGCAAACTGGGTTCACTGATAGAGAGAGGCCGGCCCCAATCTCCACAGGGTGAAAGGGAGGACCAGCTCTATCTGAATCACGTGTTTTGATAAAGACTGTTGAATTTGGGCTTCTTTTAAAGTCTCTTACCACCTGGATAGGCATAGCAGTCCAAGGGGTGGCAAGTATCAGGGTGATTTTGGAAACCTTGTGGTGAGCAGGTGTTAGACCATCACATGGAGTCTTCCTAAACTCTGGCCTAGATGAGGGATAATTCTGAAAGACAATCAGCTCTGGACTTAAATCCTTGCTCATTACCTCATTCCCACTAATTGAATTTTCTCTTCCAGTCAGCACAGCTGGGGACAGCCATATATCTCTGGATAAAGTCTGCTGGGGAAGGCCAGGATACTTCGAGGAAGTCACATGAAATCTTGTGATTTGAAGGGCTGGAGACCCACCTGAAGGGAAACCTTGTTTTGGTTTCTGGGATCGTGTTGGAAGGCCAGAGGGAGTTTCAGGCACCTTGTCTAATTGTGGCATGAGCAGACTTGAATGAGCATGACTGCTTCCATGGGAACCTGCTCGAAAGGGCTTGATCGTCAAGCTGCACGTTGAAATGTAAAGCTTCATTGAACTGTGGAGGTCTGACATTTGGACATTGCATCGGCTAGAGCCTTGTCGGGATGGCAGTGGATCACAGGTTTCCAGGGATGCATGCAGATTTTTGCTGTGGAGCATAGAAGCAGCTGGAATAGCAGACAGATCAACGTCTAGGCGCGATGTCCAGCTTGATGGAGCTTTGCAGGAAAGAACATCTGAGGGCAAAGACAGAGCAAGCTTCAAGGGATCACTTTTTTCGGGGGAAATACGATGAAGACTTTTTTCTCTTTTTGAATATTGCTTGTAGGATGCAGATGTTGACTGAGTGCCAGACCTCTCATATCCATGGCCCCGAGGATCCTTGCAAGCACTGGAACATGTGGATGTCTCATCAGGACTGACACAGTGACTAGCGGTCCCGAAACCTTTCCTCTGGTCTGTGTGTGCCACGATGACATCTAGCCTTGAACAGTAAGACACACTGCTGGGTGGTGAGATGGCATTTCCAGGAGCAAGCTCTGCAACTGATTGACCAGTGGGAGGATGCCAAGCTGGTGCTGGCATCTTTTGAAAAGGCCTGTCCCGCACAGCAGATTCAAAAGGAGGAGGTGGGCTCATTCTACAGGAAGAAAGTAGCACTTCCGCAGTGGAGACATAGGTTGCTGATGAAGGTTTGCAGCGATGGTCCCTGTATGACATTCTGAAGCTTAGTCCTAAATGATGCAAAATTCAAAGACAGGGAAGCTTGCCTTTCCCCCTGTGCTTAAAACCAAGTTCTAATCCTTTTTCCTTTGGCACTGGAAATTTCCATTCTTCCTCTGAAGCAAAGGAATGAGAGATGAATAAACATTCTCCAGGAAAAAAAAAAGAACTAAAAAAATCCACATTCAAAATAAAAAATATCAGCTCTTCTGAAACTGCTACCACCTCTTGTCAAGTCTGCAAAGCGATATGAGTGTGGGATGGGCTGAAAGATAAATTACGGAGCATACGGCTCTGCTCCCTGAGTGTTCTGACAGTGAGACTGCAGACAGAGTAGGAGGGAGCCAAAAGTGCCTGCCAGAGACAGCCTGCGAACTCGCTGTTATTTCGTCTGTGAAAAAAAGAAAAGCAGCTAACCTGAGCAATGGATCTGCTGCTGTGAAAAGATCAGAACAGAGCAGAGAGTACTGGACACAGTTTCTGCTCAAAGCAAAAATAATTTTTTTCCTTCTTTCCCTTTTTCAGCGTTAATTGTCTGCACTCCGAATGATGAGATCTCAGTTTGCAGGTCTTAGAAGAGATTCCTACAGAAGTTCCATTTGATGGCTCAACTGCATTAATAAAAAAAATTAAAAAGATAGATGCTTGCCTAATTTTCTTCACATCTGCTCTATTTTCTTTAGCACAGAACAATGGTAGACGATATTCTGCAGAAATCCTTTGAAGGCTTAAGTAACTTGGATGTAATATAAGATGCTGGCTTAAAGTCAAACCTGTCACAGTGGCACAGACAGCAAATGAAAGAGCAATACTCAGTAGTAGTTCTCAGTTTAAAATACTCCTCTGTCACCTTCTTCCTTCCCCTGTTTCTTGCTTCTGGTCTGTGGCATATGAAATACTGGCAAAACAGGATTGAAAAATTATGACATGCTTTCTTACACAGACATTTTGCAGACATAAAAAGTGAAACGCACGTAACTGAGCCTTGACTCGAACAAAAGTCAGAAGAAACTCAAAGGGTGGAAACATTGCTTCTATTTGTTTGCCTGAGAGGAATGCTTTTTGAATGTGCTTCCTTTTGTCCTTTCTGAAAGCAGCAAATGATGAAATTCCCATTGGGAAAATGGTTTGAGAGTCTTCAGCTGACGCCTTGGCTGAGTTTTTTGGAAAACATTTGAAAAAACTGCTTTCCTATCATCCTGCTTGTCTGCATCATTGTGCAGCCACATTTAACTCCATATAGTAGTAACAGAGTTCTATCCAAAAGGAGCAGATTTCTCTTCCGAGTGTTCTTCAACTGCAGAGAAGTGAAACACAAGTGGTGACTAAGGACCCTCGCTCCCCTGTCAAATTATTTATATTGATCCACACAGCAGATGGTGGCAGCTGCAGAAGACATCTTGACTGTAAAGTGTTGTCTGTGTGAAGGGCTGTTGGAAGGGACAGCCGAGTATCCACGCTTTACTGGATAGTAAAAGTTCCACCTTCTGGATGCTTAGTGTCAGTGAGGAAAACTGAATACCAGACTCCTTGGAAGTTCATAGAGAGGATACTATGGGAAAAAGATTTGATAACAGAACTGCACTTCGTGGTCCTCAAGGTCACAATCTTCATGCTCAGGCTTTGCTTTGGCTGAAGAAATTTGTGGTTTCTGATCCCACCAGCAGAATTTACCTAGCCTCTGAAGAACACCCGCGTCACAGTCTGCATCACAGCCTATGGCAATGGCAAATTCGTCAGAACAAAGAAGTAATATGAAGTGCCATCTACCTGTAGAGAATGTGCTGGGGCCATACCAGAAATATCAGATGCATTATCATTTCATGTATGAGTAATACAGGCTTTTGCAACCAGGACTCACAACTGAGGGGCAAAAAATCATCTACCCACAGCAGCTTCCTACACATTTACCTCTGCATTACACAGAGCAAACAGATGCTGCAGTGATAGTGCCTCTGTGTGCTGGCTGATACCAATTAAATGAAAAGAGAAAAAATACAGTGGCCAAACTTTTGTGGAGTTTACATTTTCCCTGATAAGCTCCTGTGCAGAAGCTTAACAGTGATGTACCACTGCTTTGTAGGGAATTGAGATAGATACAATGCAAATCATGTCATTTGCCATATAAGCAACAAATAGTGGTCAGAACTGTGTAATATTTTACTCCAGAAACCTGAACCTAGGTAAAACTCTGTTTCATGTCACAAACTCCAGAATGTAGGTCACACTTGCCAGAAGAACCAGTTACAAGGAATTATGCAAACATGCATTTCCTTCAAGGAAGGAAGAGCAGAAAGTTCCTTTGTGCCACAAAGGGTTAAATATCACTGCATGGCACAGCTCAGAGTAAGTTTCCAAAAGGATTTAGTGCCAGTGACAAAGTGCTAGTGGAAAACAGATCTCAGCACGAAAAGAGAGCCATTATGTTTTGGTGTCAGCGGTCTTGGAGAATTAAGGATTATTTTCCTTAATGAAAAATGACCCAGAGGTGCAACCTCCCCCAGCGTTGTGTCAATCCTTCAGTTTGGCAGCCTGCAACCCATTGATGTGGTTTGCATGCCAAGTCTCAGCACAATTGCAGCAATCTATCAATTCATGAATTTGCAGAGTGACTGCGCTCTGTTCTGTAATAGCAAATGCCAGACCTTGAACTGAAACCTTCTGAAATAGTTACATGAATCAAAGAAAGTGCAAGAAAGACAAAATATAATTCAATAATCATGAAAAAACAATCTATTTCAAGAGCTGCAAAACGGTGATAAAAAGAGCATCCTTCTGTCTCTTTGCATTAATTATATCTGCCCCCTTCTCTCGTGAGAGGGCCTATTTCACTAGCTTGTTTTTCTCAGCTGCAACAAACAGAAGTTAATACTCCTTACAAACTCTTTCATTGCTGTTCTACACACTCCTATCAATGCCGTTGTAGAACTGAGAAGTCAATTCACTTTCATGTATTAACTCACACAACATCCATTTTCCACTAATTGCATTTTCCCAGTGTAACTCTCAGCCTGAGGTGAGAATTCCAGCAACACCTGCAGAGTAAACTCCCTTCAAACCCTCTTTACAATTTTTTTCCTCTTTGAAGCCGACAAAATTTGCCAGTGGTTAAGCAGCTGGCATGCTGCGATCTGTTTATAAAATGAACTAATATTGGACTCTTGTCTCCCTCTTCTGTTGTGACTCTCATATGTTCCCTCTTAAGTTTATTTGCAGTGAATTATCTTTCAGGTAAGGTTCATCTTTTTGTTTCTGTTGCACACCTAAGCCCCATGAGAATGGAGATGATCTCATACATTGCTACAGTCTCAGAGTGATAGCACAACACAAACAATACCAATAAAGAGACTGTCTTGTCTGTACACAGACACAAGGATTTCAAGCTGTAGGTGAGCAGTAGTGCCCTTTTTAGTCTGAAAGAGTTTACATGCTTGAAGAGTTTAACTGCTTATTTTGAGTTTATAATTTGCTCACCTCCTGTGAATTCAGGAGCATGTCAAGGTGATCCCAATCCTTGTAGAACATTTGTTCTTGGCGTATTTTCTCCAGCCACTCCTTCTTCTGTCTCCATGCATTGTATACATTTTTCTTCTCTTCCAACAAAGCCTGTAGCTTCTGCTGAATCTGATCAAAATTTTGAGTTAAAAACTCGTGTTGGTCTTTATATCATGGATATGGGTAAGTTGAGAGGAGAAAGGATTAAGTGGAGTGGTGAATAATCCCTTTAAATTGCAACAAAATTATTAAACAGAACAAAAGTAGAACAAGTTCTAGCACTACTGTTTGGGCAGAGGGATAATCAGAGGTGTCTCATTTCAGCAGTGGAGAAGTGCTGCTTACAGCATATACAGCAGTCCAAACCAAGAGCAAAGAAAAGCAACTGTTTCTCAGGTGTGACTTCTAGAATTGGATCCTAATTCTTCATTATCGTTAAACATTGTGTGCTATTCTAGCACTCCAAATTTTTATGTGACAGATATTAAAATAAAAATTATCAACATAACATATTTTTCTAGTCAGTGAATACATGCCACAAGGTTAGACTTCATATAATTTCAGCTTTCAAATATTGCATATCATAGGCCTTCTATAAATGATTTTTCCTACCTTTTTCTACAAAGGACTTTACAGTCAGAAAGATTTCTAGTTACCATAGTCATACAGTGCAATATTCAGCAAATTTTCAGGAAATAGCTTGGTGAGATGGGAGAGTAACTTGCACAAACTCTGCATTTTTCTAAAGATATTCAAGAGACATGTTAATGAATTGTCAGGGGAGAAATGAACTGGTAGGTACTGGAAAAGAAATAAATGCTGTGAGAATCTTAGAAGTTGTTTGTCTTGAGTAAACTGACATTTTGACTTAAATCTTTCATTTCCAGGGAGTATATTTTACTAGGGTAATTCTTGACTACAGAAAATGTTTCAATCAATCTTTAAACTCTCTCATATGCTTGAGTGTTTGCATTCTTTGGTTGACAGGTTTTTGTTCAGACTGTTCTGGTGTGGATATACCACTGTAATATGAAGCGTAGCATTTGTGCGAAAATCCAGTTTGGGAAGTTGGTAGAAATGACTCCATTGCTCAGAACATGGTGAACATCTTGAATAAGTCCAGCTCTGCTGCAGGGGACCTTCAGGAGATGCCTCCACTCATCTACTGCTGAAGTAGGAAATGGAACAGATGTTTTTGTGCCCAAGCTAGGTAATGCACTGAGGCAAATGTAGGTCATGCATATGGACAAGTGAGTGTACGCGTTTTGTTATCTCACAGTGTGATACAATATAGAATCATAGTTACATTGGGGTCCAGTAGCTGAATATGTATGACTGCACTCAGAGGAGTTTCAATTACCTCTTTTGATGGCATTTCCTCATCTTGCAAGAGGGACTGTCCTAGCTGTACAACATGACTGTACTTCTCCTCTCGTGCTTCGATCTCTGCCAGTAGCTGTTGATGCTGGGTGAGTCTCAGGCTGCTAGTAGATATGTCCCGAATAGTCTCCTTGGCTCTCATTTCCCTTATTATTTCTGCTGTCCATAAGAAATAGTCCCACACCTGGAACCCAAGAAAGATGAAAATTGAGCTTAGGGCTCAAGCTTAGGTTAGCAGGCAGGAAAATCATAGGCTGACTCTTCAACTTTAAGTGAATAATAGGTAATAAAATAATAGATAAGAAGTAAAATACTTCATTAGTGCTTAGAGTACTTCTATGAATTTTATAAGGGTGGATAACACAACTGCAGGAATTTCTATATACTGTGTTACATGGTTTGTAAATCATAATCATAATCAAACTGTCATATCACATCAGTGACAGCATGATATAATTTGTTGCCCTTTAGTCCACCTTAAGTATTTTCTGATGTTATTCCTTCATAAAGGATAAACCAGTATCATCCTACTTTTCTGTGAAAGCTTTGTCTAATACAAGTTTATTTGAAAATTAAATTATGCACATATTCTAAAATGAGAATGAGAATTTTCAGGTGAAAAAAATGCACTCTAATAGAAGAGGGAAAAGGGTAAATCACAGGTCAGAAAAAATTGCATAAGCATATCAGGTATACATATTCAGCTCTTGGTTTGTGGAACTATAGGACTGAGATTGGGAGGAACAAATATGTCATGCTAGTTGACTTTCAAGGTCTGACGAACCTAAAAATATATTTGCAATAACTCAAAATGTCTGAAGCATTCTGCTGAAGCAATTATGAGCAAGAAAATTGTAAAACAAATCCCTGAGGATTATTTTCTAGCTGTGATTGGAGAAAATTGTGCAAGTAAAAATAATTTGATGTTCTCTGTATGTCTTTTCCTCCATTTGATTCTACACCTTCAACAGCCGCTTACTTTAGGCATCTTATTTGAATCTGCAGTGGGAGTTTTGCTCTTGGTAAAAACTAGGACTGCAAGGGATTACATTTGATGCTTAAGTTTTGTTATAGTTTAACTATGTTTGGATTAGTTGATTCAATTTTGAGGTAGCTAATGATCTTTCAGGTTTTTAAAATGTATTTTAAAAGACTATTATTTATAGTAAATGTTCTCTTTTACTGCAGAAAACTAAAAATTTTCTCTTGTAAATGGTTGCTGGCTTTTCCACTGAAGGAAACTATGCAATGGAAATAGATTCTTGGCTGCTCCATTTTACCCATAGATTTTTGCTGATATCCTCAAAACCTTGTAAAGACAGCCAGGAAAAAAAAATTCAGAAAAGCACCACAAAACTGAAACTGGCCAATTTGGGTCCTGAGTTTAGGCTTTAAAGCCAAGATACTGCTTTTATAAAGCTAGTGAACACAGATACTAAATGACTCTTTCAAAAGACTGTGGTCCTTTTCAAGGGACCCATGTAGTGCACAGGTGTTGGCACTGTTTTGATTTGTAGAACTAATTCATTCACACAGCTGGATGCCACTGTAGACACTGACATTGCACTTGGCACTGTAAATGTCTAAAACTCCCTGAGATTTTAAGCTAAGCATTGGGATAAACCGCAGGATGTATAATGCAATGGACCAAGTCAAGAGCCAATAAGAGGTTACTAGACTGCCACTGCCAGCAATATTTAAGGATAGAGTAGGCATCAGTCTGCAGGAAACTCCTAAGCAGAGCCTGGTTGAGATCATGCAGATCCTAGCACAAACTTCAGAATAAGAGCCTCAGATCATTGAGAAATACTTTGAGTCTGTGTCTACACTCATCTTCCTTGACAAAGTTCCATGGAATATTTGAAGCCCTCTGTGGTGCTGTGTGTTGTCAGTTAGGCCCAGCTCTGCCATTTGGTCACATTAAAATTGCACTTGATGGGGTGTAAGGAGATACAATAGATGATTGTGCAGAATTCTCGTTTTATGGAAATTGATTTTTTGTTTGTTTGTTTCACTTAATCTGTGCATAATTTTTTAACAAAAAAGCCCCGTGGACTGCATATATGAACAATGTAAGGAAAAAAAAGTACTCTCAAGAGCAGTGACTGACATTAAGTTTGTGCACCTCTTGGCACAGCTGAAAGAGGAAAGATAGCAAAGTTGCCTCTTTGCATTTAGCAGTTTGGGTGATATTCTGCAGCAAAGTTGCTCTAACCTACTCTAGATTTACTGAAATTCTTACAGTTATTTGCTACAGCTGCATGATCCTGCCTTGTCCCATCTGGGCAGAAAGACAGGCTTACCAAATTGCAGAACCAGCTCTTCCCTTTTTCATTGGGGAATTATTGTTGGGAAAGGAGGTGAAAATTGAGAGGAT
The DNA here is from genome assembly GCA_013397865.1 of Struthidea cinerea. Taxonomy (NCBI): domain Eukaryota; kingdom Metazoa; phylum Chordata; class Aves; order Passeriformes; family Corcoracidae; genus Struthidea; species Struthidea cinerea. Next base: position 409,999 of record VZTI01001449.1, read on the forward strand.
TGGAAATACTTTTTGCCATCAGACTGACATCAAAGAGACAGGGAGTTGCCTGAGGCATAATCCTATCTAGACATGTCGCTGAGAATACAGCCACCTGGCTTTTTCATTTTGTTTTATGATGTTAAGAGTCATGAAGATCAAAGGACACACTGGAAGAGCGAGAAATGAGCTGTAAGTTTGTCATTCAGATCACAGGATGCATCACACATGTCAGACAAAATTCAAACCAAAGGTGTTTTATATCATTCCATCAATAAAAATTAGAATAACACTCCCACAGGATGGGGACAACTTAACGTTTTCTATCTGAAGTCAAAAACTGACTTTATGATGTAAGTTATGAAGTAAATCAATAAAGAAGTGAACGCTGAGTTGCTACATTTTAATGGCTAAATCCACCAAGATCCACCTCCTGATGAAGACGCCTCCAGGTTGAAGACTTCAACAATCTATGATAGACGAATACCTTCTAAAAGTTTGCTTTGTTCTTCCTATCAGTCCTAGATACTGTTAGAAAGAGAGTGGGCAAATGAACTTTTCACCTACATCAGTAGAATCACACTAATATTCCCAATCAACAGTTCGGCACAAGATAATGGAATTTGTAAAAGTTAAAAAACAAACCAAGCAAATCCTCAAAAACCCCAAACTGACATAAACATCCTTTTTCTCTAATTATATAGTATTTCTTTTTATAAACTATGTCAGGTAATGCTGATTTAAATACTTAAAAGAGACTTAAAGTGGATTAATTGAATGTGCAGATGCCTCTCGTGCTAAAAAAGAGAACCACATACACTCTGTTGTGGTCTTGATCCCAGATCACAACCCTAAGGCAAACTTGCAGCAAGTTTTTTCCAGGTGAACATACTCTAGACACTCTCTGCTTCCCACTAAAAATGGAAAAAAAATGTGAACTACCAGAGGTATCTGGAAATAACACAGCAGTTACACCTGGAACAGTTCAAGAATAAAAGAATGTAAATATATTCTAGAAATCTGCACTAGCAACTCCCCTCATGATATAAGGGGACACTCTGGCTGGTTTAGCACCTGCAGTGCTTGCAGCAATATCTACTGATTTGCAGTGGTGTAGCTCAAGTGCCTTCACTGAGACTACTGACGTTTGCAGAGTATTCCATGGCAAATCACAGCTCAGTGACCTGCTGAGTTCTTTGGAGACAAAGCTACTGTGCATTGCTGATTATGATGTTACGCTGATATACCCATGTCGCTGTTTGAGCAACTTGAGAGGTTAGTGAGCAAAAACCAGTGAGTTGTATTTGATACATTCCATGAGTTAACCAAGGGTTATTGCATGCCCTGACAGAGAGAGAACAAAATTTTATGCATTATAAATGGGAGAGTAACATCTCTTTTTGTCACCCTTCCTCAGTGGAAATTGAAAAGTCTTTGAAAAGATTACTGCTACTCCTGCAAAGCAGTGACCACTTCTGAAAACTGACAATTACTCCTTACACATCTAGACGTAAGCTTCCATTCTTACAGAAGGTAAAAAATCCTATAAAAAAGATCCTTATCCTGTTAAGACCTTTCTAAACATCTACAAGCACTAAATGCTTGACTGACAACACAGAGAGCACCTGCAGCCTTTTGCAGCTTGGAAGTGCACCTCTGATTCACACCCACTGCAGGCAGCCAGCCTTCCCCCAGGTAGCAAGGGACAGAGGGCAGAAGTGCTTACATGTGCCTGAAACTCGTAAAGCTTGTAGGCTTGCTCCAGGAGTTTCCTGCGCAGTTCCACTTTGGACTTCAGGGCCTTCCAGTTGGTCACTACTGCCTGCTGCTTTGCCTTCAGGTCTTCCACCTGCTTCTTGGAGCAATGGGGCAGCACGTGGTCTGCAGAGTGGATCAGCTCCTGCAGCTGTACTCAGGGGTGAAAGAAGAGGGTAAGAAGGAGAGTGTCACGGAGATCCTGCTAATATTAGAAAAGTTCTGATAAGGGCTATTTTTCTGTACATGAAAATACAATTCAAGCAACATTTTCTTACTGAATTTTTCTCATACTGAACAAAAACTTCTATAATTTCTGTTCTGTGAAGTAACAGTGACATCCAGTGTTTGCCAAGGCTCATCACAACAGTGGCTTTTCAGAGGCAGACAGATTTTGTTTTCCATTTTTACTATACCATTTATTATATGAATGGTATACAAGTAGTATTATAATTGCTATTATAATGCAAGTAATAGCCAACCATTCATTTTTTCCCTCATTGACCATATAGCTTAACTGTGACTACATTATCTTCATGCATGTCTCATGTTTTTTTCCCTTTAAACTAACAAGCAGATGATGGGATCAATTCTAATGTTACTGCCCCAAGGCCAAAATATATGAGGCCACTGATAAATAATACTGGGATAACTACTTCGGTAATCTCAATATAACTCATGCCATGCTTTATGCTGTATATACTACTGTATACTCTTACAGGTACTAAACAAAGCAGTGAAGAGAAAACTCATACTAGGTTTATTGGCCTTGTTGAAGACAATCAAGTCTCCCATATATAAGATAGCGGTTCTCATGAGCTAAAATTTTTACATATTTGTGTTGTGATGCCTATCCTTCCTTCTCACAATCCAATTTGTATCAATATTAATTTTCTCTGCTTCTGGATTTTTCCATGTAATCACTTGGAACACTTTGAAGAAGATAATAAGCATATCACAAAACCTGGCATAATCCTGCATTTCAAATCATGATCAAAAATATCCCTGTGAATCACTTCAATAGTCAGTAGTCATTACCGTATGTGCTTTATTTCAAGTGTTTTAATTACCTACTTTATCACTGCCATCAGACCTTTAATATATGAAAACCCCCAGAAAACCAAGGAAAATCCCTACAGATTTCCAGCCTTCCTGTGAGAGGCAGTAATAATTTGGTTCACAATACCAAATTATTATTTTGCTTATCTTGGAAACTTGAACTTTGGCTACACATTGAAGACCACAAGTGACTGTCATTACCTGCTGCTCATTCCCAGAGAGCTCGTGCTCCAAGGCCACATGGTTCCGGAGCTGGGTTTGCACACCTCTCATGTCCTTAGCAACATCATCTGGAATACTTTTGGACTTCTCCTAGAAGGAAGTAATTGGAGAAAGCTCTGGTTTTTTCCTACTTCCAAGCAAAACTCACTACAAGCCTACATTAATAATTTTGGGTACCGTAACTCATACTGCACTCTTGATGCCATTCTGAGTTACTCAACTATGATAGATAAAAGGAAGGCAGAAAAATCTCTTCTGGTAACTCACTTTTAAATATCTTAATGGTTAAACAATTCAAATAGACAGTTAGAAATGAAGGTTCGTGTCTTTTCTTGATCAGATAATACAAGAAAATATCTTAGAGGCTTTGTGCTGGGAATCAATCTTGAAGAGCTACTGCAGTGACAGCGAATTCTTAAAAGCAACATTAACAAGCAACAGTTTCAGACCATTCTTTGAGGTACAGGTAGTCTTCCTGTGAACCATCTTTAAATAAAATTTTAGTTAAAGATGCACAAGAAAGATTACTGTAAAGATGAGAGAAACGGAGGGACCATTACATAAATGGAAACTTAAACATTTTTTTAATTCAGCAAGGGTTCTGAAGAGATTTAGTTGTTACCCAGACATGCACTGGAAATGCATGAAAAAAGAAAAGGCATTTCAGCTGGAGAACAGTGCTGTTGCTAGAATAAAATTATTAGAAACTTGTTCCAGGTCAATTTAGGGAAAATTAGCAGAACATTTCTAACGATTGGAGAAGAGCATTTCTGCAACAGAATCACTAGTTTGGGATACCAACAACGCATCTTGGTAAGGTGCTACGAAAGGAGATGCCTGTTGTAGTTGCCTGTATTATGATGGCACTGGAGTTGGTGACTTAAACAAGATCTTCTAGTACCATGCTCCTATGAGAATGGGCTTTCCCTGATACACTTCTGACCAGGGTACACAGGAAGGGGTGGACGAGATGACTGCTCTCCCTCCCTGGTGTGAAGATATTAACAACATGCAATGCAAGAAGAGTGTAGTGGGTGTAGTGGTTGCCTGGACCAAACACAGCATGGGGATAAACCAACAGCTGGTCTGTGAAGTGTTTCTGAACCCTTACTTGTCACTGTCTCAGCATTAACTACTTCATCACTGAACTTAAATAGGCACCAGGTTCTGAAAATCCCAGCTGGTACACAGTGAAATATGTTTGATTTTCTATTCATGGCAGGGGAAGAAAACAGGAATAACATGGTTGAATAGGGCAGCCTCTGCCAGCACAAACAAGTAGAAAATCCATTGCATGTAACCAAACAAAGCCTTGCAAACACTGGAACCCCTTGGATCACTGCCTCCTATAAACATCTGCATTAGGGAAACCACACCTCTCATTACAGCAAGGATGAGGTTTCTCTGTGAAATTGTTCAGGATGTTCAGAAAAAACAGAAGGCTTAAGATTTTTTTGGGGGACTTCTCCCCCTAGTTTTCACACTGGGACTGTTTGAAATTATTGCCAGTACTGGGCACTGGCATGAGAGGAAAAGATTTTTGGCCCAGCTTTTCACATCAGGTCACCTGACAGCCTTCCAGGCTAATGGTCACTGTAATCCAAACAAATGCCTTTTTCACAGGACAGTTCTTCAGCACACATAAAACTACAACAGTATACAAAGAACCACCCTGGTAAGGCAGTAGTTTCTTAGGCCTGATGACTGCAAACAGCATTACTGTATGCACTGCACTGTGAGGCAGCTTAGTTCAAGCCCTGATCTTCTCAGCTTTTCCCACAGATCAGCAACTCCAGCTCCAGCTGGTTTCACCAGTGGCTCTCCTAAAGTAACCAGTCAAGAGTCTAAGGATTATCCAGGATTTTTTTTTTAATGCTATGAGTAACCACACCAGCTTCTCACTGAGAATTTTTTGAAGTCAGCAGTAAGAATGCTGAGACTCATAAGAACATTCCATAAAAAAAGCTGATATAAATTTTGCATTATATGAGATTTTCCCTTTAATTTTTACCTCAATATGGGCCAGAGCATCTGTCAGATCTTGGTAAGTCTTGTGACTCGCCTCAGCATCTCTCAGCCGCTCACCTCGTAATCTGGTCATTTCTAACAGCTCCTCCCAGGAGTTCCTTCAAGGTAGGATGGGGAAAAGAACCATGTAAAACACTAAACTAGGAATAAAGGAGACCAACAATCTGAAGAAAGACTGAAAACAAAACCTCTTATTGCTTTGTTTTTCATTCCTGCCATTAAATTCTGTTGGAGTGAATCTCTGAATGGCAGCATGGCTCCCACCCTACTCTGTCCTCCTGTCTGCTCCAGGTACTTAAAGAAATGGTCCTATTTAAGAGTTCTGCTCTCAATTGCGCTTTTCAGGATTTATACGCAGTACTTGGATGACTGAGTCATAGAATCATAGAATACCCTGAGTTGGAAAGACCCACAAGGATCATTGAAATCCAGCTCCTGGCCCTGTACATCTGAGAGCCCTGTCCAAACACTTCTTGAACTCTGTCAGGCTGGTGCTGTGACCACTGCCCTGGGAAGCCTGTTCCAGTGCCCAACCAGCCTCTGGGTGAAAAATCTTTTCCTAATATCCAACTTAAACCTCCCATGACACAACTTCAGGCCATTCCCTTGGTTTTGTCACTGGTCAGCACAGAGAAGAGATTAGTGACTGTCCCTCCTCTTCCCCTCATGAGGAAGTTGCAGACTGCAAGGATGTCTCCCCTCAGGCTCCTCTTCTCCAGGCTGAACAGACCAAGTGACCTCAGCCGCTCCTCATATGGCTTCCTCTCAAGGCCCTTCACCATCTTTGTGGCCTCCTTTGGACACTCTCTAATAGCTTAATACCTGTCTTACATTGTGGTGACCACAACCGCCTCAGACACACTTCTCCTTTGGGCCAGTTTGGACTGATGCCAGAACTAAGAAGCTCAGACCATTTTAATGTTATTCTGCAGAACAGTCATGGCATTCAAACTCAAAAATAAGAAGCAATAAAAAAGCATCTAAACTCCTAGTCTTTCAGCTGGTGATCCTGTTTCAAAGGGCAAAGGAAGTTCACTCATCCTTACTTGTAAAGCACCTCCAAAGCAATTTACAAGAAGCCAAAACAGCAAGTAGATGATGTTTATTTTTAAATGAGGCTGGCAGCAACTCTGTACCAGTGAGCAAACCACACAGTTTGCGATTACAGAATTAGGAGGACGTGATTTATCCTTTTCTAGTCTCTTGTTACTTCCTCCTCCTCAAGAGCAAATGGAAAGAACAAAGCATTTTAGAGCTAACACAAGGCTCCTACCTTAGTTGTTTCTGCATCTGCCGAATTTCCCAGGACTCAGAATATCCTTGGTTCAGCAAGTTGTCTGCCAGCTGCTGGAAAGCCACAACTCTTTTCCCAGCTGCTTCCAACTGGTGTCGGAATGTGTCATATTTGGCACAAAGTTGCTTTTGAAGAGAAAACAAGAATAACAAAAAAAACCCTTTTGAGTGCTCCCTTTTTCCAAACATACCTGCTCATCTATCAGAGCACAGCCAAAAAACAGGTAATAAGCTGATAATATTTAGAGATGGAGAAACTGCAGAGAATGATTGGATTCTACCTTCAAAGACCATGAGGAGCTTCAAAATCTTAGCAAAACATGAGTTTTGTGAAAAAGATGGGAAGCAGAAACATTATTACTAGGAATAGAAAAATTATTAAATTTTGTGTTTTCACTTAATGAATGCAAATGTGTATTCAGTACTGTAAATGGATAATGCAGTCTGATTTTAAGGTTTAGGATGCAAGACATTTTGAAATAAATTATAAGAATGAAGATTCTGAATGGCTATTGATTTGTAACAGGCTGACATTAGATTGGTTTCTGTGCCGTGTGAAAAGGCATACGTAGAGATGTCTGTACATCAGCAATCACAATTAAAAAAATAAAATCCTAAATGGATACCATAGTGAAATATCTGCTTATTAAAATAGAAAAGTTTTGCTCTCTGAAGGTGTAGACATTTTAGCATGCAATTGTTTCAGACACCTCAGCCCCCATGATAACAGGATACAGGCACTACCCATTCTTCAATCCTTCCCACCCACTGTTCATCCTTTTCTCTTCCCATCTTTCAGTTATTTATACTTATTCCTTACTCTGTCTTTTAAGTTTTCAAGGACAACCTTGGTACCAGTTTACAGTCTCACTACATGCAATTCATTTGATTTTTGAACTCTTACTCAAAAAACTCACCAAGACATGTTCATAATCATTTCCATAATCTTCAGAGCTGGCTGTTTGTTTCTGCTGAGTGATCCAGTCCTCCAGATCTTCATATTCTCGTAGAAACTCATGCAAGACAAGAGTTTCATCGAGCTTCTTCCCTCTGTTGGGGGAAGGAGACAAGATAATATAATTAGACCAAAGCAATATAAGAGCAGGGCAATCAGTGACTTTCTTCCAATGAATCCCCGAAACCTCTCACCATCAAGACTCATTCTGTTTAATGAAAGAGCTGACTATTTCTCCAAACTGGAAATTATGATTGTAGGATGACAGCTGTTAGCCAGGTCATGCTCATCTCATTAGCTGGGTTTCCCAGAAGAGCACTGTGCCTATCTGAGCTCTTGCCCTGTTCTGTTTTTGGTTTTCGTTGGGGTTTGTTGTTGTTGCTTTTGCTGGCTTTTTTCTTCCCATGAAAAAGAATGCCCTTTATTTTTGTTTTCCAGATCTGTCCTGATCTGTCTTTCTAAAGATAATTGAATTGCTTATGAAAATGAGAAGGAAATCTTTCTGAGGGTGGTGCATCAGGAAAGCAGATGCTATGGAAGCCTTTTGCTGTAATTCTGCTCATATTGCCTGTTTGGCAGAATTGCTGCAACCTGTTACATATTTCCGATGGTCTAGATTATTTTATAATCCAGCCAGACACGTTACAGGGCTTCCACAGCAAATAATATATCAATTTTCCATCTGCTAGCACTGCCTGGCCATTGTGCAAATATTCCAGGAAAGAAGAACCTGGCTTCCCAGTTTGAATCCCAAATGTTCATCACAAGAGATGCGACCCGTTAAGAGTACAGCCCAAGGAGAACGCAGACCGGAGGTGCAAACCAGAGCACCAATAAGGCACCACAAGACCCAGGTTAACATTTAGAAAGAATGAAAACAAAACATTTCTGTGTTCAACACGCACAAATGTTTTGATATTTCTAGATTATTTCTTTTTCTGAACTTTTCATTCACAGGGCTTTCTATTGATGCTTTTACTTTTTCAACTGTAAACAAGAATAAAAATGAAAGGTGAAACACCACCATTTTCTTTAGGCTTAATTATTCTAGTATTCAGATTAATTTATTTGTTATTCTGCTTGCAGTGCCCCATTCCTTTTCTGAGTCAAATTTTTGTGGGGAAAAAATCTAAGTTGTTCAGACATTTTTTCCTTTCTGACAACAAACTAGAAGTGTTAAAACCCTCTGTACAAGCCAACTGTCCTGTTGTAAACATCTTGCTGTGATAATAACTGAAAGAAAGCAAAATGAAAAATTCATTCATTCAAGAATATTTATTCATTCAAGAATTATTCATTCAAGAATAAAAGCCTTCCTATACTAGCACAGTCACTGGGCATATAAATAAGTGTATCCATTATTGTCTCCCTAATGATATGTAAAAATTAACTAATTTTCAAGTAGCATTAAGGGAACCTTCTAAAAATACTTTTTCCCATTGATAGCAGATTCTAAATACCACAAATGCAAGTCAGAATCTGGCACCTCAAGTCACTTGTGCACTGGATGATTAAAGGTAAAGAAGAAATTTGTAGGTATCAAATTCTTACTATGTAGCAAAACTCCTTGAATAAAACGTAGAGGTCTTGCTTAGTAAAATGAAAAGCTCATAAATGCACGGATTTATAATATAGAAACAAGCAATTTCCTAAATAAAATTGAAAAAAGAGGAGATAATTAATATAATTTAATTATAAAATTATAATTATTAATAACAACATTATAATTATAATTAACAAATTATTTATAATATAATGAATATAAATTCTGGTGAAGTAACTGGAGATATCCTTTGTTGATTTCAGTGGGCTTTGAATCTAATTTAGGATCCAAGGGGCAGTTCTAGTTTTTACCTTGCTGCTGCTAGCTCCTGTAACTTCTGGAGTCTTGAATGAACTTGTTCCTTCGGTGCATCAACCTCAATATACTGGATGGAGCCCCCAAGAGGAAGAGTTTGGGCACTTTCACTCAGTTCCTTCAACAAATCTTGGTAAATTGCAATCTCGTGCTCCAGTGCCTGACAAAGAAAAACAGTGAATTGAGAGCCAGGCGCCCAAGATATCCACTATTTGTGAACAGCCTAGGGCGTTGTGATTGAGCCATTGAAAGATAAATACTTTGGGGAAGGATGTGGCATCTCCAAGACTTGATCAATTTTAGACTATTTTCTAGCAACATTTTAAAAAAATTGTACAGAAATTCGAACAAATTAGATAAATTAAGACAATTAGAACTTCCTGATGGAATATTAGGTAAAGTATTCCTGGATTAATATTTTATCTGTATCTTTGATTTTAGGAAAAAATTATAAGGCTTCTGCATGCATCTGTTGAAACTGAAAAGCAGATAGTCAGCTTTGGCCTTAGAAAAATATAAGAATATTCACCGTCCTCCTTTCCCCCCAAACTACATTTTTCCAAACATATTAGTAAACTGCATTGACCTCTTCTATCAGTCTATCCATATGTAGACATACATCACTGCAAAATATCTTGTAGATGGCTGGGCACTCAACTACTAATGAGACAAAAAATTGTGTGACTGCAGAGAGACCAAAAGATCCGACTAGCCTACAGAATTTAAGCAGAGAAATACCTTATGTTTCTTGATGAGTTTCAGTGTTCCATCTTCGTCTTTACCATAGTCCTTGCTTGTCACAAGCGGATATTTTTCTGCTATCCAAGCCTCCAGGTCTGAAGTATTCATTAAAAACTATGAGTTAAAGAGAAAACTAGTGAGATTTTACTTCAACTTTCAAAACACTCATGTCATTTTTTTTTACCTAATAAATTCCAAATAGATGGTGCACTGTAAGGTTTACTGCAATGTTTTATTAAATATTTAGTTCACTGTTCTCTGTGAGAACATAAAACAGTGAAGGGGTCTCAGATGGAAGACTTCAGTGCAGGACAACTAAGTGTATAATATTACTGTTACATTTCTCCTTCCCCTGCCTGAGAAGTTCAATTCACTATAAGAACCAGGCTTCATGAAGTCTAGAGTACTGAAAAGTGTTTTTACAGATAGAGGAAATAAGGGCCAGATGATCAAATACCCCAGGGAACATACTTTAGCTGGGCCTGTGAACTCTGTGCCAATGTTGTCTATGTCTACAAAACTGCATGTGCTATCTGAATAACTGCACTCCTACATGACCCACTGATGACAGAAAATTTGGATTATCAATATAAATACTTGCATGCAATTTTATTTTTATTTTAAACAGGCTAAGCATGAAGATCCAGAAGCCCATAGTAAAGAAGAGAGCCAAAATCCCTAACTTGCTCTGAGAGTGAATGAATGTTATCTGCTCCTCAGTATCATTTTATTGCCTGGAACATTGTTGCCTGAAACAGGTAAAGAATGGCTAGCACAAGAAATACCCTCTTTTTTGATTTCCATGTCATCCATGTGGGGGCTGCATTCAACTATGCAATCCAGCCCTTCATTCCCATGAGTCTGGATTCAAACAACTGAAGAGAATACCAGGCCCAGCAAAGCTGTTTTTTTTATTCACTTTAACATTTTGGTCCTCTTGTTTGCTGAAGAAGCTACTGCGTAAGCTCTTTGCTTTAATTTGTACCTCCTGGAAGCCAACTGAGTGCTGCAGCTGCTTCATCCTTTCCTCACAGGACTTCTCCAAGCCCTGCCAGGCAGTCACAAGCTCCTGGCATTTCTCACTTATTTTCTGAGCTGATGGGTGCTGGCCTACAATCATTGTCTTTCCTTTATCCAGGACCCGCTGGACTTGCTGTTTGTGAGCATTCACTTCTGCCTGCAGCTCCTGGGAATGAGACGAAAGAAAAAATAGGAATAAAGGAAGGAAATGTGAGGACAAGTAAATTCTGTGTTCTCCTAATCCTAAGAAAAACTGGCAGCTGGTGATAGCGAGCAGAGTACAGCAAGTGAACACCAGGACTGTCTTATTTCTACCACACCTGCAACCTCGGTCACTGGTGCCAGCCCCACTCACATAATGCTCTGCTCTTGGTACTGCCATCGAGAGAGGAAGGAAGGGTATGAAAGGAAGCAGAACACACCCCTTAACTTCCCTACACCAAAGTCTTCCTGGTGTCCTCTCTTTAACATGCTTCTGCTCCTTCCCCTGTCCAGCAGCCAGGGAGGTTTGGGAGATGGAGCAGATCACAGAGTGAGACACAAAGCTGGGGGAATCGGAAAAGAGTGTTGAGCTGCTGATGGAAAAATAAAATATCCAAGAAGATGAAGAGTCTTGAGGATGATGCAGAGAGAGACACTGTCATCAGTACCATGAAAATTATTGAACTACTGCTCCATGAATCCTCCCCACTGGTCTTATAAACTTTCTCATGAAACTTGCAATTAAGGTGCTGCAAAATCCAGCATTGTTTGAGGTGCAGGACAGCTGAGGTGCCCCTCTGGCTGTGAGGAACTGCTACAAAGAATCAAACTCCCCAGCAATCAGTATTAACCTATATTTATAAATACAGTCACTCTAGCTTGTTCAAACCATTTTAAAAGCAGTACAGATTTAAAATAATTTTTAAATGCCTGTTATAAGCTCTCCTAGAAAATCCACTATGGACAAACCTCAAGGTTGCATGTATAATGAAGCAGTAAGCAAAAAACTACAATAGGATGAGTGTGTTACAGTCAAAATATTCAACCCAGGTCAACCCACATAGGGAAAACGCCTCTTTTTTTTCTCTTTAGTGTCAGATGCACTAAATGCTTTTTATCCTCTTTTAATGGGAAGAGTTATGCAATTTCTGAGATTAATAATACTCCAAAATATGACAAATTTTGCAGTTCTCACAGGAATGTTGTGTTTGTTCTGAAAACCGTCACCACACTGCTGATTGGTGGCGACCCACTGAACCATTTTAGCTGGGCTAGAGCTGTAATCAGTGAATGTACTCATTGGAAGTGTTGACTGTGCAGGTGCAGGTTTGCAGGCTGAGGTGAAGTGCAGTGTGCCACCATGCCATAGAGCACTTGATTAAAGGAGTTACCTTGTGCTTTTGCAACAGGTTTTGAGCCACATCCAAGGACTTCCCACAGTTGGTGGAATGGGCAATAGGCAAGCGCTCATTGATCCAGTTCAGTTCCATGTCATGATAATGGTAGAACTCATAAAGATCCACAGCAGCTTCCAGCAACTTACGCCTCTCAGAAAGAGGTGCTTGCAAAGACTCAAACCTAGGGGTCATCCATTAAATATATGTTAAAACAAAGCTTTATCCTCATTCTGCCAAGGGAATTAGGCTATGATACCATTGTGAAGGTTTCAAAACACTGGACACTTCTTCGCAATTAAATTTCCATAATTAGTAGTGGAGTACATACAAGGAGCCCTGCTATGGAAGGCTACCTTTGGCAAGCAGACCTATATGATAATACTAAATGTAAGCAGAGAAAAAACTATTTACACTTTTAAAGTCCTAGGCTTGTCCTGTGATGTATTGAATGCTGGATCACTGTACCTCTTCCAAAGCAGTGAATGACCTGTGGATAAGAAAGGGACTAGAGGAGGAGTGCAGTTGGCAAGGAGCAATGGTCAGTCATTGAAGTTGAGGTGGGTCAACAGGCAGCTGTGTAAGTGCAGATCAAAGCATAGTTATGCTCCAGCTAGGAGGAGAAATCTTTCCTGAGTATGGGTTAAACTTAATCAACCAAGAGAAGTTTTTAGAAGGTAGAATAAAAAATGTTATTTTTCACAAGAGGTGGGTGGAGACAAAAAACAGAGGGACACCATACCTTTTCAGATATTTCTGTGTTTCATCCAGAATCCTCTGGGAGTCAAAGTGATTGGTGGCCATTTTCCTTGCATGAGATACAATGGCATTCATTTTCTCTGCCAGCTCATGTGTCTCATTTTCCAGCTGTCTATGCTGCTTGAGTAGATCACGGCTGGAGCGCAAATCATGGCCTGTCTCAGATTCCTGAAGAACTTTCTCAATTTTTTCTATCTTCTGTTTGGCATCCTGCCAGGAAAAGATTACAGCACACTCATATTGTCCTTTCAACAACATTTTCTTTCACTCACTCCCTCCTATGATAGCTTCCTGGACATAATTTTTAAATCCAATTGTCCTTTCTTGGTAATATGATGGCTGGATGTCTCTAGGAGACATCTTCCAGGAATATTTTGTTTTGCGAACTATTTTGGAGTATTCTTCTCTCTGAGACACTAAAGCACATCACTGAGAACACTCTCTTTGAAATATCTTCAGCAACATAGTATAAAGGAGTCAAACAACCTTCAAAGACTTCAGATTGTAGCTATAACACAACAGCAGTTCCATTCACAATGGTCTCAAAACAGCTTCACAGCATACTGTTCTTGTTATGAAACTTGACCGGATGACCACGTGTTTAATACAGCGCCATCCCTGTGGGCCCCAGACTGCCTGGGGGCAAGCAGTTATGTTTGCACAGCATTGACCCCCACAGAGTCTGGGTTGTTTTCCCGGTAGTGGATGGCCACACAAGATGCAGCGTTGAGCCCGACTTCAACAGCCTGATGCTTTGCTGGCACTGTTACCATGACCATAACTTTGAAGTGAGCTTGGATGGCATAATATCGGGGTTTCTTTCCTGGGACTGTAGACAAAATGGAGACCTTAAAACCCACTTTTCAGGATAATATTCTCCTCTTTTATGTGGTGTTCACACAATAGAGGAACCAGGCTCCTAAAGCATTCCTCCCCTCTGTTCCTCATGACTTCCTGACCTGCAGCAGTTCCATGAGCTGTTCCTGCTGTCCAGCTTGTCTCAGCTTGTCACCTCGCTCTATCATCTTGCCATACAATTCCTTCCAGTTTCTTTGAAGCTCTGACATCTTCTTCTGGACAGAAACTGCAGCATAGTGGTTGTCTTGAATCAATTGATTTCCTTTCTGGAGAAACACAGTGCATCACTTTATTAGCAGATCAGCATCTATGAATTCTGGTACAAAATGGAAAACTTAGCTCCAGAGTGCCTTCACCTTTATCAGGGTTGTAAAGTGCTCCTCGTTAGCCAACATTTCCTTCTCAGCAGCCTCATGCCACTTCAGTTTGCGTAGAACATTCGTTGGATCACGATAGGATTCGTCTGACGCAATCTTGTACTTCTCTTCCATCCATATCAAAAGCTCAGCAGCATCACGATTAAACTCCTTACAGAAAAGAAACAGGATTAAATTGATTTAACTAATGAAGAAGTATGCTCTTCAACCATAAATGAAGTTTTAAGACATCATAATATCTCTTGGTCCCTTTCTTATCACATTTACTAATTTGTGGCCTGTAATTATCAGTGAAGGTTTGCATCGTTGACAGAATATTATAACCAGAATAGGACCAATCCTCCAGTATAAATTTGTATCTCAACACTGAAAGCTAAGTTTGGTGCCAAAATTCACAGCAACTGTACTAAGTTATTAAGGCCCAGAACCGTAATTAGTAATGAACAGAATAAACTTATCCAGTAGAAAAAACATTCTGTTGATATTTTTCATTCAAAATCTCCAGTTTTGTTTTGGAATTTTGCTACAGTTATATGCTTTTAAGTTTTGTCACCAGTGCATCGCCTGCTCTCTGGAGAACGGAACTCTATCCCACAGCCAAAAAGAAAGTGAGCTGCAGTAGGAATGCTCAGCACTTTTTGTCTCACATTAAGACAAAGGGTAAAATTCAAAATTCACAGATGCCTGACCAAGTCTGCTGTATCAGTTACCTGTAGCTGCAGGGAATCCAACAACCTCTGTTTTCTCTTGGCATTGCTTTGTATCAGCTGCTCCCACCTTCTCCGGAGAGTGACCATTCTCTCTTCAATACTAGCAAGAAAAATAGGAAATCCAATGCTGCACTAATATTGGTTCCCCTTGCTTATGCTGAAGTCATGACTGTGATATAAATGTAATCTAGTTTTAACAACTTTGCTGACAGGAAGAAGGGATGTACGGCCCTGTCCCATCACCATGTTGGGTTTACCTGGAGAGCAGGTATTGCTTGCCAGCTGCTCTGGATTTTCCTCTTGTATGGCTGTGTCACATTAGTGAATCGCAGTCATACACTGAAACACTGTGACTTCCCTCTGCCCTGAATAGTCCATGGTATTGTTATATCAGTTATAATTAACTACTAACTTCCTCTTTGCTGTAAGTGCAATGAGGCATTGGAATGGCTTTCTGATGGTAGTAATGCTGGCAAGAAATCAGATCTTAAGGGCATTTTTATAAATTTGTGGAGGGAGTGTTCAAGACGTTATCACTTACGATCACAAGAACATGGTCTTTTGATACCCTATTTCTAATTCTTGTTTGCAAAGGTGCCCCATTACTAGATCCTAGTGGCTCTAGCACAGAAAAAGGAATTACAGGTAACAATTCAACTTTGACAAAAATACAAAGGAGCTGCTCCTGAAGAGTCGTGCTCGTGAAGTCTTCAGTAACTTTTTAAAAGCAAACAATATTTCTAATATATGATACTGATGAATGACGGAATTCTTTTTCTGTAGCCATCTATTGAGTTCACTTTAAGAAAGTTTTATCACTGTAATTTATGATTCTATTCTAGTGGTCTGCCAAATGCCACTTTTAACCGAAAGCATTTCACCTATTTGTCCTGAGAGCTCAGGAAGTCTATTTTTTTAAAAATTCTCTTTGCCCCCTCATCCATCAGACTGTGGATTGGAAGTCGACTAATTTCTCCTCAAAGAAAGTTTTTCCTTTCACCCTGATCACACTGGATCATTTATTAAAGCTAAATAAAAAAAGAGTGGGTTTGGACTCACACATGAGATGCAAAGTGCCTGCTCTCTAGTAGGTTCACCCCGTTTTCATTGAGTGCTTCCACTCGTCTCTTCAGTGCCATCAGCAGTTGTTCAAATTCCTGATGTTGCTTCAGCAGGTTTCGAACAGCATCTACATGGTCCTGCAATTGAGAAAGAATATTTGATCAAGACTTTTCTTGCTCATATTGTTTCGGTAGCAATGAAAAAAAATTTTGGACCTTACTTTCCCCCTTCTCCTTCAGGCAGGAGATACAGTGTACATTTCGCATGAGCCCAAGGATGTTCAGGGCTACAAACAAGCAGCAGGTTTGTAACATGTCTGGTTTCTCTGTTCTAGGTTTCCATTATGGTTCAATTTTCACCTTTTAAGAAAATCTGCATTCTAAATTTGTGCCAGCACTCTGGCCCATCTAGGGATGAACAGCACAAAAGACTAACTAGTAAAACTTTATTCCACTCAGTTGATCCCAAAGTATCAATGTTTTGGGTTCAGCTGAAAACATAAGAGGCAGTGAGAGACCACAACCTCCTTCTTCAATGATTTTGCAAATATCGTCTGCATTTGTTTTTTTGCTTCATATGCTTTGATGTTCTTAAATGAATGAAAGAAATAGTTTTTATTTTAAAAAACGTCACATATTTACTTGAAAAAAATTACTATGTTCAAGCTGAAACTTTGTTTTTCAATGGATGAGCCAATTTTCTATAAACCATATGACATGTACAAACAGCAACAAATCACAACCCTAGCTGTTTTTAATTTTTTTGAGGTACAATGAGCTTTGTTCTCATTACGATGCGTAAGAACATAAGAATGTTAGTAAGATCCTGAAAATCTGGTTCCCAAGTATGGAACTGCTGTGATCAGAAGAATGAAGAAGGCAATCAAATAAAGAAGATTGTTGCTACTCCCTGGATGAGGAGAAGATCAGCTGCTGTACATACCCCAAGGTCATCCCCCCGGAGAAAGGCCTCATGGCCAGAGAGGGCTGCATTGATACGGTCTCCCTCCCTATTGAACTTCTGCAATTCCAGGCCGTCCTGCAGCTTTTTCCATCGCTTTTCCCACATTTCCTCCAGCTCTTTGTTCTCCTTGGCAAGCCTCTCCATGGTCTGGTGGACATCTCTGGTCCTACTGTTACTGGGTTGTTGGTGGATTACTTTCCGCCCAAGCTCTTCCAGCTGCAGAAATCTTCCCAGAGTTAAAAAGAAAAATGAGACCTCACTGCATGAGGAAATATGAATTCTCTTTCATCACAGCTCTTTGCGCTCTTGGCAGTGCCCATACACCAAGTTTCCCTCCTTCCCTTTCATTTTTTTCCTGCTGGTTAAGCAC
The DNA here is from genome assembly GCA_013397865.1 of Struthidea cinerea. NCBI lineage: Eukaryota > Metazoa > Chordata > Aves > Passeriformes > Corcoracidae > Struthidea > Struthidea cinerea. The sequence continues at coordinate 427,384 of VZTI01001449.1, forward strand.
TACAAAGTGCAGCTGTTTTATTGCTCAGGGATACATGCTGGAGGCATTAAGTGAGATTTGCCCCTCTGGACTGAAAGCCCACATAAGCAGGTTGTCACGTTAAAAGGGAAAAGAGGGCCAACAGTATCTGGAAATTCATAACAGTGCAGAAGAAGAGCTGAAAATTATGGCAAATGGAAGTATAAGGCCTGAGAAGAAATGGGGGAACTGGAATAAAGTACAGATGGCACTCTCTTGAGAGCATCAGGAGAGTTTGTGGAATTCTACCACTGCAAACATACAGCTCCTCCTTCCCCCTACATCAGCCGTCAGGATAAGTATGCAAAAGCTGACCGGATTTTGTGTTTTGCAGTCTCCTTTTGTCACTAAAGTTCACGTGCATGTGAATAAAATTTTGGCATCACTTTCATGCAGAATTTATATACATGATTTATAGGTTTCATTTTCGCAGTACTGTTGTCATATCACCCCACTCTGCCCACCCTGACAGAAACTCTCTACCTTTCATTCTGAGAACCAATTTCTATCAGCAGGTCTTGATGTTCCTTCAGCAGTTGCTCTGCAGATCCCACATCCAGACCCATTTCTGCACTGCTCAGTTTCTCCCGAATGCCCTCTGCCCATAGTAGGAGCCTACGGCTGTCTTGCAGGAAGGACTGTTGGTTTTGGGCCCACTGCAGAATGTCCCGCTTCTTTTGGATCTCCAGCTTGAGCTTTGCCAGCATCCTCTCCATGTTTTCTACCTGCTCAGTGATGGTCCTGCTCTCTGCAGGGTTGGTGTCCTTGATCCTTCAATAAAATATATTCAACTGTATGAACACTTATTTAGAGCTTGAACCAGTACTCTTGAAAAGGAATGGATTTGATATTAACAGTTCCATTAAAAAGAAAGCCAGCTAAGGCAACATTTTCCCATTGTGAACGTACAGATAACTTAAAGAAGTAAAAAACTTTAATATTTCAAATTTGAACTCCTGTGCACAATTATCTGCTATTTTCCTACCATCACCCTTACTTCCCCTGATTATCCTCTTTCAGGACCTAAGTGATGCCTCCGCATTTTGAACTAGGTAACTCACATTAGCAGAGATAATTTTTTAGAGCCACAAACAATCCTGTGGTATTCATCCTCCTACAACTGTAAAGTCTGGAAACAAACACCTCCCCAGCCACCCAGCCACACTCCAGAGAAATCAGCTCAATCCAGCAGGCAAGTGAGTTCTTTGGGTTTCTAGAAAGAGAAACTTTAAAAGCTATTCATTCTCTTTATAGCCTTAATTTACAGCATGGTCTTAGAGAACTAGAAAAGAAAGTGGAAACAAAGAGAATGTTCCTTACGATTTTGCAACACTCCTCAAATATTCAATTTTCCTCTCTATCACCAAGACCTCTCTCTCAATTGTGTACAGTTTGCGCTTGTCTGACTCCAATCCAGCTGGAAAATTCCCTGGTTCCAGATCCCTGAGTTGGACCATCTTGTCTTGCAGTAGCACTCCTATGCTCTGACAGTCCTGAAGAAATGTCCTCACATCAGCCACTCCAATCAGCTCAGAGCCTTTCTCCTCCTTCAGAGTTTCCATGCATTGCCATCTTGAAGACAGATAAAAATTTATAGTCATTGTTATACGTGAACTATATCTGTTTTCTGTTCAGAAAAATCTTGTATAAAGATATCATCAGGACTTAAGTCGGCTGGGCGGGGGTGAAAACTAGCACTCCATCACAACATGAAAGTTCATATCAGTGCCATCTCAAACAAGGGGACCTGCTCAGGTGACCAGGATCCTCTGCACATGATGCAAATAAACAACTATGGTCAAAATCAGGACCTGGCTACGCCCACTGAATGACAGGAATACATTCACGACAGGTACTAAATACTCTTGGTGAAGTCAAACACAGTTTGATGTTCCTTTCAAGATTTGTGAGGTGCGTCCTCACCCTGATGCTTAAGTAACCAAATCAGCTGCAGTGCTGCAGAACTACTCTGAATACATCACTGCCACCCGTGGATGAACTCACATTGTGCTTTAACATGCACACACAAATTTCTACAGTTTTAGCGACTTGGTGTCAGGGTCCTAGGAGCACCCCTCAGTCCTGGAGACATGGCACTGGGCTCAGGGCCAGACTACAGCCAGCTGAGGGCTGCCCCTTTCCTGCTGGTGGCACTGTTGTCTAGAAGGGATATGAATGGTCAGCTCTCCAATTGCCCCCATGAGACAATCCTCTGCTTATCAGTAGCACTTTTACCTGATGTTGATCTCTTCCATCCAAGTCTGGATCTCAAAATATTTGCTGGGACTGATCTTTCTGTATTTAGCAGCTAAGTTTTCAATGTCTTCCAGCTGGCCTTTGCCTGCAGCCAGTTCCATTAAAAATCTCTAAAATGAAAAAATGCAAGAATGAAGAACTTAAGGGTTTTCCATTTCTGTGGACACAATTTTCAATAATCTCTTATATCCACTCATGTCCCACTTTCACAGTTGGCTTCTCCATTTGCCTGCCTGCTGACTCCATGCACAGCTGTTCACACAAGTCCCCTGCAGCCCCCTGACCTCCCTGGTGTGCACACTGCGTCCATGAACATATGTACCACTCCACTGGGATGCAAGTGCACTGATGGATTATTTCATAACCGGATATTTTTTTAAAGTGATGTAAGATAAACCACAGAAACAGTCCTTTTGTACCATGATATTTGTACAGGATACCACGTTCACAGGAAGATAAAGGGGTAGAGTCACATCAGCTTCAGTAATTTGGCATAGTCTGTACAAAAGAAACATCTGATCTATGCATGACTCTCTAAGTTGAAATTAATGAAAAGGCTCTCAAAACATCATTTCTCAACTTTATCTTCTCTCTTAAAGGCCAATTTGATTTAAAAGGTGTCATCCGTGAAGAGGAAAAAGGGGTACCTGATATTTCTGCTGCATGACCTCCACATTGTCTGCTTGAGGTTGAAGAGTCCGGAAAATGTTCTCTTTATCTCTCATCCATGACTGAAATTCTTCACAAGAGCTACAGAAGCGATAATATCCAATCATCTCCTCCAGAGCCTTTTTTCTGTTCTGTAAAACAGATGAAGACTTAACTGTTGTTGTAATAACTCCTTACGATTTGAAGCAACAGAAAAAAGATCCTTGCATTTAAGCTACAATATACAGGTGGTAGCTTAGTAGTTTTCCCAGACACGGCTGGAAGAGAACAGAACATGAAATTTTAAGATCACAGTACTTCTTCCCAGAGCAACAGAGGTTTAAAAGCATAAGAGAATCATTTGGAGAGCGCTCGGCACCTGGACAGGCAGGAAGGCTGCTGTGCTACTTGCTGCTGCTGGCTGGAGACTTAAGGCAGTAGTCTCTAGAACATGTAAAAGTCACATAGAGCATGTTTGTGTTGGTCTTTAGGGCAAGATTAGAGCAGGTGGGAGTGAAAAGTAGCATATTGAAGATGCAGGTTACAGTTTATTTTTTCTGGTGTCAGGCAAGACAGCCCGGTGATTTAGGAGCCACAGCGAGCAAACATTAAGGGACGTGTTGGGGGGGAAGATTACACAAAAGAATCTGCTCTTCATGGACTAAAAATACTGGAATGTAAATGGGAAATTTGCCAACATAAATTGTGTTTTGATATAAAATTTCGAAGACAATCTCAAGCCTTGAAGCCCTACAGGAATTAACAGGATGAGGCACATTATTAAACTGAAAAGCAGAAGCCAGAACAGCACTTAATTTCAATTTGCATTGGTTTGGACTTGACTTTTTCATGACCTGCAAAGCAGAAGGGGATATTATACCTCAGCCATGCTCTGTAGATGTTCATAAAGTGAATCTATTTCCTCTTGGGTCTTCCAGATGTTCTCTGGAAGAAAATGATCATCATATGCAGTTTCAGATGTTGCCCAGGTTCTACTGAATGGTAGCTTAGTTGTCTTTTGATTTAAGTCACTTGGGGCTTCCCTCTTTGTCATCTGTTAAGAAAATGTTAACAAAATCAATGGATGTAAATTTCTGATTTGGATAAAAATTTCACATGGAAGGAGAATTCGGACTTGATAGTTCAAATCACAGCATTCTGACCCTTGAAACCAAAAATTTCCAGTATTTTTTGGAAACTGTTTCCACTGTTCTATTCTGAAAAAATGAATCAAAAAATTGAAAAAAACATTTTGGTTTTCTTTAAAGAAGAAGTTTTATTTAGCTCATTTTAAAATATATTGATTGAGTAAAAATTCTCATTTTTTGCCCAAATCAAAGTTGTTTGGTTGTAAGGGCTTTTTTTTTATTTTTAGAAGTGCCAAAAAAGCAAGACAATTGACTATGTTCACGGTTCTCTTTGTGGTGATGTTTTAGTACCTGAACACTTCCAGTTTCAAAACCTGTGAATCAATACTTCTATTTGTGCATCAACACCATATTGTCATGTGCTTTTTCACATTTCATAGCAAAGTAATAAAATTTTTTCTCTAATAAAAATTAATGCTGGATTGATGAGGTAAAAGAAAGACCACAAGTGATGCCTGTTGCTCTCAAATTTATTGGGCTAAACATTGAGTAAACATAGACATTTAAATGAAGCAAGCTATGAAATATGTCATTCATTCGTTCATCTCCCCTGAATTCTGTTATTAAATGAGCTGGTCTCAAGACAAAAGTTCCCTTTCTAGTCAGTGGAAAAGAGGAGCATCAGAAGAGGTTGACTTCATCTCATCTGCCTTAAAAATAAGGGATGGTATGGGTTGCTCCTGGAGTTGTGGGATAGCTGTTCACTAGATTAGGGTACCAAAAGAATTTGTCAGGATGTTTTGGTTAAATGTCTGCTCTTTAAAGATTATTGAAATTAATAATTTTATGAGAATAAAGATTGAGAATGTATTTATGAGGACCAGTAGAGGGAACTAATATAGATGAGAATATTTCTAGCGCTTCAAAGAATACTAACTAGGTGTGTTATGAGCAGACAAGGACCTTCTTTGTCACCTAAAAATTTGCCTCAATTCTAATAAAAAACTTAACCTGGAATATTCTATTTTAGCAAAATAAATAAAAAATAAATAACTGAAAACCCATTTTGTTTACATTCTTCAACACCATGTGACACAATCCCTCAACTACTTACTGCAACTGGAGCTTGCTGTGCTGCAATGTCAGCCTGCTCTTTGAGGCGCCTCATCTCAGAGGAATAGGCTGCAATTTCCTTCTCCAGACGCAAGTGACGGTGCAACAGTGCTTCAGCACTGGATTCATCTTTGCCATAGTCCTTGCTGGCAAGAAGGGGCTGCCTTTCTCGCAACCAGGAATTTGCTTCATTGATGTCAGCAAAGTACTGAAGGAACACAGAGAAGAAAACACTTGGATTCATCCTGAAAGTGTCATATCCAGCTCCTTCCTCTTTGTAAAATTATGGGTAAGAGGAAACAGCATTAGGTCTGTAGCTGTAAGGTTACTTCCAGGTAAAAAGTGAAAGCTATGGGTAAGGTAGCTCTAAACCTGTGACATATTTCATGCTCACAACCCAGATAATTCACAAAACCACAGCGAGTGGAGAGATTCAATGGTTGCCTATATAGCTCTTTAAAAACTCCTAACCAGCTAAAACTTCATGGTGCATAACAGCAGCAATAGAAGGAACCCACAATGTATGATGTTGGTAGGCACTACGTAATACCAACAGATATTTTCTAAATGTTTAAGGAACAAGCAATGAACTTGGTCTACAACAGAAATTTACTTTTTTCCAGAATTTGCAGTCTGCCTAGCTATGGTTGTAGAAAAGTAAAACAAGTTTTTTAGATATAGAATAAAGGTACGACAGAAAAAAAAGAAAACCCATAGTAAGGAGGGACAAAGAAAGAACTAAAACACCATAATGGTGTTAATCTTAGAGAGAAGAGAGAATTTAGACTTTCTCAAGAAAAAAAGCTGTTCAGTTTTGTTCACAGATTTCATGGAAACAACAGACTGAGCAAAATCTTAAGAAGGGGAGAATGAGAATGTCTGAGATAATGTGATATGATTTAAGAATTCTGCTTTTATACAAATTCTTTATTTGCAGATGTGTGAATATTTGTGGGAATAAAATCATAGGTCAGAATGGAAGTGTCAAATGCTTTGCAGGGTTTGTGAAATTTGTCGTCAATCTAAGTCTTACAACACGTTTCTTTTGTTGGTGGTCTTCGGAATTTTTTTTCATTTTAGAAATATGTCACACAGCTACCTGATCCCCTAAAAAGACTGCATTAGCACTGTCATGTGAGTTGTTTCTACTAGCATTTTTACCTTTAGAGCAAATCCCAGCTGCTCAAATCTCCTGCTTGTCTGGCTTGCAAGAGGATTGAGACTTCACTGCCACAGATCTTTTTGTAGACCAACAGGTGAAGGCTTTCCTGCCACTGTTGACTTCCATGTGGGGGCATGGGGCAGAACTGAGCCACAGCCATGCCCCCCTACCACACACCCCAGCAGAACCCTCTTACCTGTTTGATGAGGGCTGCTGCCTGCAGGCGGCTTTTGCGATCAGCCACCTCATCTTGGAGCAGCTGCCACAGCTTCTGGAGGTTGTCTGTCTGCCTCAGAATGTCGTCCTGGCGCATGGGATTCTTTTGGCTGAGCTCCCAGCCCCTCCTCATCACATCTGCACATATGGCCCTGTGTGAATTGCACTCTGCTTCAAGAGCCTAGCACAAGGACAGGAAATATGTCAGCACAGCACATTCCCCACCCGCCAAGACAAAAGAGTGGGTCCTACTCTCTGCTACTGTCATGCATACATTTCCAAGAGCCCCATGTCTTATCTTTTCAACATCTCTCTCTTTACAATCATCTCTCTTGGCCAGGAAAAGAAGGTGAGAAACATGGAAACTAGCAACCTTTTTTTTGTCCATAAGAAGCTAGCTAATATGGAGCCCAGTGTCTTCACAAGAAGCCCCGCTTCTAGTCCAGTATGGAGCATATTCCTTCTCTACCCCTTCCTTCCCCTCTTTCGGAAAAAAATCCCTACCCTATACATTTTTTTAAAATTTCAAACTCTGGTCATGACACTTGAGATAAGGATTAGTGTGACAGCTTTCTTGTAAGTGCTGCACTGACTGAACTGAAAGACACTGACGTTCTAAAATCTCGCTTTAAAACAAAGACAAGGCAGCAGCAACAAAGTACGATACCTTGTTCTTCTGAATAGAGGCTGTGATCTGGCTGACATCTTTCCCTAATGTTGTCATCCTTGCCAACTTCCATTTCTCAGAGACCCACGATTCTTCCTCCTTGCAGTCACGGAAGAATTCAAAAAGCTTCAAAGCCTCTTCTAGCTGAGATTTACTGAAGGAAACAAACAATGTATGACATTCAGAATTAGGATTCCATGAAGACAATGGTAGAATAATCAATGAAAAATTTAAAAATCCAGAATGTGAATGCCTTTAGTTCCTCTTTGTCATATACTAATTTATTCATGGAATAAGACAAAAGAAACAAAATTACTTTTCCTTCTTTCTCCAGAAGCAGAGGAGATAACCATTTACTATTCAGAGTTCTCATAAAGCAAGCTATAATAAATGCTGAGAATGAAGCTAATCTTCATCTATAAAAGTGAGTGATCCTTTCAGTCAATTGCAATCAAGACACTCGAGTTACTTTTGTTATGTCTTCATAAATGGAGAAATGAAAAAATTTCAAATGCTGGGAAGCTGTGCCTTCTGATTAAAGAATTAAGATTGGGCATCCTAATCAGGAAGAACAGAGCCACAACTACAGGCCTACCGTGACTTGCTCTGAGCTGTAAGTTTGTGGTACAGCTGACGAAGCACCTGAACTTTTGCATAAAGCAATTCTGATTTAACTGTGCTGTCCTTGCTGATCTCTGCTGTCCTCTGGGTGATGTGTGTCAATCTGCCATCATAGGAAGAGATCTGCGAGTCAACCAAGTTGTGATTCTGCAGCAAATCTACTACTTCCAGGAGCTGCTTTCCACAGTCCTGGGAATTCACTAGCACCTACGAACAAAGTGAGAAGAAAAAAAAGGCATTTTCAGAGAGTACATCCAGGGTCTCAGTGCAAATAAATCAGTAATAAAGGTTCCTGTTTTCTCTCATAGCTTCTAAATGTCCACGAATGTCAGTTAGGTAGAGCTAAAATGCTGTCTATATAGAGAAACTATACTTTTCTTTCAATTCCACAAGCTAATGGCATCAATCCAGAGTTTCTATCTGCTGCAGTGCAAGTAAAGGGCTCGTCAAATAAGCATCTGTTTTTGCAACTAAGATATTTCTTCTGATTAAGCACTCAAGGTCTCAGAATTTGTGGACACAATGAATATCCCTCTACTGTAAGACCCATCTGTGGGCAGATTGATTCACAGTCTGTATCTGAAGAATTCTACAATATCCTGTTCTGTGGTGTGTTCTAACTGCAATGTTCTTTTATTTGAGGAGCTTACTTGTCTATCTAAATAACGAAAATAAGTACTTTATAGTATTTAATTGGTGACTAATGAGAACCACTTAACAGTCTGTCTTCTTTCTAGTTGTATCAATGGATACAATTACTAATCCTAGGGTATTATCTCTCCTTACAATCTTTTCCCATATTCTCAGGCTATTGTTGTTGCAACGACACTATTACCATTAGGTGTTCTTCATCTACTAACACTAGGACAGAAATACTTATAACTTAGAGACAGCTCTTATCTGTAATTTGAAATTCACAACTTCATATAGCACGCTGACTCTTTCAGCTTGGGTACAAGGCAACCTGTAGTCATTAGGATTTCTCTGTCTTCAAGGCAAAGGATGTATATATAATTCCTTCCATTACAAAATCAATATGAACCCAGTTATTTCTCATGCTAAAGAGAAAGATTTGTGCTCTGATGCTCTGGTAACAGTTGGAAATTCTTTCTGAAAGCAATCACTATACATTTACAGTGGCACTTTCCTTTCTCATGATCTTATATACCTGTAAGCCTGAGCTAATTCCCATCTCTATAATTACTGCAGGTACTTCCAGAAGCTAATTCAGAAGAATTATGTGGAATGGAAACAGAAGGTGGTTTTATTCCACTTTTGCTTTTGCACTTGAAAATTCAGAAAAGATTATTTCCCATCTTTATTTTACTATATAACTCGAACCTGTAGTGCATTCCGTGTAGTAGGACACCTGGCTTTCTGATTAGGGGAGCTCCCTCTAGCAAAGTCTGTTTTTTCCTTGTCTAATTACCTGTGATGATGAACTGAAATGCTCAGTTAGGCATCTAGGTAAAAATAGTGTATTTTTTCTATAGCTGATAGGCTTATGTCCTGTTGGCACCAGACAGTCCCTGGAACATGGGGACACACACTGGCAGCACCGCAAGTTGTGTGCTGGTGGAGAGGGCTCTGTACCTGCAGCTCTTTCAGCTCCTCTGTTATGGCATCTATGTCCCTCAGGAGGCCCAGAATTTCCTGCATTGTTTCCAGGGATTGTTCTCTTCTCTGCAGCTGATCCAGGAGATCCTGCCATTGCTTTGAAATGCTCTTTTGCCTACAAAGGAAGAGACAGAAATTATCAGTTTGGACCAAAGACTTTGGGCAACACTGGAGGATTCTCAGTGCTTGCAGGTTTAGAGGAGCTAAATGAACACACACGACTCTTGACATCAGTGTAAGAGGACAGGCCAGGAACACAAAACTTGTCAAAGCAATGTTGTTATAGGAGGTTTGACTAGCACATCAACTGTCATTGATTGACTTTTAAAAATTTAGACGTTGTTTTTAAGGATGTTCAAAAACATCCTTTTCTTTGTTACAGTGCTTTTGCTTGATACAGTGGAAAGGCTTGGAAACAAAGAAGTGGTCTTTAAATGGCTGCTTAAAATAAAACATCAAGATAAACCACATCATAAGTCACAATCTGATCTCACAGTTTGATTTACTCTTTTATAACTCTTTTTCTGAGTTTTCACAGAGGGTCCTGACTTTGTCTGAATTTAGAAAAACGCTAAAATACCACAAGAGAAGTTATTCATATGGCATTCTTAGATACTCACAGATCAGGTTATATAATAACATGAGATAATCAGAGAATTCATAATTTCTCAGTATTTGCTCCAAAATGGAATGAATCTGAGCATACTGTGCCTTAACCAACCTGTATCTCCCCAAATTGCAGACTGAAATAGAAATGTGTTGATTTGGGGAAAAAATAGTATCTCTCTAAGCATTTTTGATGGCAGATAGAATATTTGGTAGAAATTTTTAGGTATATTTTCATATATAACAAAAATCCCTTAAAATTATTTCTCACCCTAAATCAGTCTGAGGACTTGACCATTTAAGGAAAAAAATCAGAATTTTGAAGAAGATGAAGCATTTGCCTTATCGGCTGAAACCGTTCACAGGCAGAAGAAATTCCTGACAGTTCTACCCATGAGGAGCAGAGACAAGATTCACAGTTATAATTAATTTTCTTCCACCACACCACAGAATTTCAACTAACTTTGACCTCCACCACTACACAGTCTCACAACCATCACTCACTTCTGCAAGATTTGATCTTTTCTGTGATAGTTCTCCTGGCTGATAACGGTGGCCATTTCGTCCAAAGCTGTGAAGCGTTCCCTCCTGGGCAGTACATCTGCCACAATGGCTTCCAGCTTCTTACTGGCAGCCTCCATCCTATCCACACTCTCTGGCCAGAAGTCCTGCTTCCCAATCACTTTCCTCATGTCTTCCAAGTAGGACTCACGCAGGGCTGCCTTCTTCAGGAACCTCTGGGCTAGCTGTTCCAGCCTTTCTAGCCTCAGCATCTCCTTTTGCAGTGCCTTTCCACGGTTGTGCTCTGACTTTTCTAGGATGATCCAGTGCTTTTCCACATCCTGCAGCATCTTCCCCTCTGGGGGCAAGTATGGCCGTTGGTTGTTGGCTCTCTGCTTGGTCCTGATGTTGAAGAGATGAGCTTCAATCATGCCCTTCTCTTGGTATTTGGGGGGTTTCTCCGCAGTGCGGAAGGTTTTAAAGTTGGCCATGAGCAGCCACATTTCCTGAAGAGAGTTGGGGAAATGACGGTCATCCAGTTCCACCACCTTCTGTTTAATCCATTTCAGGAGGTCAGAGACCATCTGCTCGTACTGAAGCTTCAAGTCATCTATCTCCTTCAGGAAGAACACAATCTGTGGTGGGAATATCAAGTTACAAGCCACATAAGAAACAGAATGAAGCAAGGTGGGTGAACAGAAAGCAGCGTCTTCAGCAGTCATCACATTTTTATACTGATGTATACAGATGTGATAGCTGTCACATCTGAGGCCAAGCGAAATCCTAAAACAGCCTTCCATAAAACACAGATAAATAAATTTTATATAATTTCTCATCTCAGTTTGTATTTAAGAAAACATTAATTTTGGAATAAACAGCATGAATGTGGAGACTATTAGCAGTTCCTGTGTGGGATGACTAGAAAGCAAGAATCTCAAATTGAAGGTTCACATTTTTTGTTTCACGACTGAAAAAATCCCAGATACTTTTTCCCAGTCTCATTCCTCAACCCCAAACAATTCTATCCTAACACGAAATTACACCCTCTTAGCTTCACCACTTAGGATCTTAGGAGACCATCTGACAGGATCCTGGTTCTCTTGCACACAGCAGACTGTGGTCAAACAGCCCCTTCTCAATCTCTTCTATTGGAACTGTTCCTCTTTATGAAAATTATTAGAAAATGTTTCATGGCCAAACAGGGCTTTAGTAAGGATGTTAACTCTGATTCAATACTAACTTTTCAAGTCCAATTGGGGCCTGACCTGCCTTTATGTCAAGTTCAGGTAAATACTGGAGCAAATATCTAGACAGAAATCCCTAATGAATAAAAGGTATTAGAATGAAATCATCCTTTCTTTCCATTTTACATTTTTTTCCATCTTTGTCTTTTTACTTCACATTATTTTTTCCTCACCCTAACTTAGTAAAGATGCAGATCTTTACTCCTGCAAATGTCAGGTTTAGTACTGAACAATATTGCCTGCCTCTATCATTCTGCTGAGTTTGCCTGCCCCAGCCAGGCAGATTAGTGAGGGAGATGGCACTGAGAAAAGACCCAGACTTTCCAAGTGGTAATCTGCTTTTGCCTACCAGAAAGTGCACTTGGCAATGACTAAGTGCTGCAGTCTTGTAAGAGGAGTAAAATAGCACCAACCTTTAGTGCAGGAAAAGCAGCCCATGACAGCAGGGCTCCCTTCTGTATTTTCTGCCATCGTACCCAGTTCTTGCTGAAAGATCCTAGCAAATACATGGTCACCTCAGACGGGAGAGGGAAAGGAGATTTGCCTCCCCGAGCTGTTTCTCTCTGCCATCCTGGTCACACACTTAGTCTGAACTCAAAGGCTTCCTTGACACGTTCAGGCTTCCCTCCCAATCCTATTAGTAAATTCAGAGCTGCCTATTTGAGGGGACTAAGGACATGAAGAGATTAACATCTGTTTCCTTCTCCTTCTGAATGTTTGTGTGTGTCAGAAATGTAGGAAGACAGGAATGCAATATTAGAGACAGGCTAAAAATAGGGAAGAAGTTGAAGGGAGAAAAAGAAGCAGATAAGTGGAGAGAAAGAAAAGAAAGAATAAACATAATGATGAGAAAATGGAAAAAAAAGTGGAGCACAAAGAGAATTGAAAAAGGACAGAGTAAGCAAACTGTCAATTCATAAAATACAAAAGTTATGGCCTAATTCCTCCTTACAGTTCCTCTAATACATGTTTGTGGGCTCAAGGACCATTTCATAAATAATATCTCCCGGCCAAAATCCAGTGACTCGTGTAGAGCTGTGAAGTCCTACTGCCCGCTCTCCTCACTGATGCCCAAACTTTGACTGAATTCCAAGCCCTGCTCTCATCTAATGCATCTCTTTGGAGAACATGCTGTTCTAATACATAGAATCCTATAGTATCTTGAGTTGGATTGTGTCCAACTCTCTACTCCTTGCAGGACTACCTAACATCAAGACTTCTGACAAAGAGCATCCTCCAGACACTCCCTCAACACCATCATTGGTGCTGTGGGGAGCCACGTTGCAGGATCATCAAAAATGACCACATTTTTGGCTCACCAAACTCTGCTTTGCAAAACCTTTTCACCTTGTCACCACCAGGGAAGCCTCAGTCTGGATTTTTGTGCCTCCCATTAAGAAACATATTCCCCCTCTCAACTGCACAGGCAGATCTCTGAGTCCAGATGTTCAAGTTCATGACCTATCCTGGATGTGTAGTTTTCATGCAGGCTATTTCTTTTGTATTTTTGTCAAAACAAGAACAGATTTCTCTGGAGATAGAAGAGAAATTCTCTCAAGGGAAGTCATTATCAGTGGAACAACTACAAAATTCCTTCAGTTTTCCATCAGTGGGATGCAAGTAATTTTTAACATAGCTCATGATTTTATGTGAGCTGTCGTGTATGTGGAAACAGAAAAAAACCCTAGCTTTGCTAAATTTAATAAACATTTTATAATTTTTTTTTTAAATTAGCCAATTTAGCTAGCATTCTCTCAGGTTTCTTTGTTGTTGTTTTTGGTGGTGGTATTGAGTTGTTTTGGTTTTATTTAGCTTGTTTGTTGCTTATTTTTGTTTTTCATTTTCTACCTAAGGAGTTAGAAAGAAAGGATGAGGATTTTCACAGGAAATCAAAATCCATAGTTCCACAGAATAAGGGATCATCTTTCCTATTAAATGAGAAAATTGTTGACTAGGTCTGCTTTTGCCTAGTCTTAATCTTCTCCCAATATTATTGAGAACTGTATGCCTCAAGCTTCCTTGGAGCCATATCAGTTCTCAAACAGAAACTGTGAGGTCAAAAAGGGATTGATTTTCAGTGAGATGATTGCAACCCTCTTGGAGATCAGAGAGTACAGGCTCCAGGTAGAAGTCTCAAGGTAAAAGATCTTTCAAATGGCTGTGCCTTTTGTTTCAGTTCAAATGATCCTGAAGTTGAGCTTGCACAAAACCCCCCACACTTCCAAACTAAATTTAGCTTTACGTTTTTAACTTCTACCTTCCAAAGACAGCAACACACTTACTTTGGTAAGTCTCTTTTGTATTGTCTGGCCTTGTTTCAGTCTGGAGAAGTAGTGGTAATAGAGTGACACATAAGTCATGATGGATCTCTCATCTGGATAGGGCACTGCCACATCCTCAGCATCAAGCAGTTTGCTGATTCCAAACTCTTTCTCAGCAACATCAAAAGCATTGTTCAGGTTTTTAATAGGCTGATCCTGCCGCAGTGAGCTATAGTGGATAAGATCAGGCCTGGGCAAGGAGAAAAACAGGGCATGGAGGTGAAGAAAGTTTTATATTTGTAGTAAGTTCTTTCAGATCATAAAACATAAACTGTTTATGAGACTAAGTTAATAGTCACATAACTGTTAATGTTATGTGACATTAATGCTGAAATTACTTTGACCGTGAACTTCACTCAAGAGCATTGCCCCTTGCCTACATAGCAGGAAGAAAATTGCTCTTTATGCAATTGAATTACTACTCCCAGCAAATCTCTGCCCTTCTCTTATTTCTCCTTCTTCCTGATGGGTGAAAACCAAATCCCACTAGAGAGGTACCTCCAAAAAAGGCAGGTGACTCCCAGCTGGGGAAGTTACAAAATCCCACTATGGTATCCTGTATAAGACGTAGCAGAACTGTTGAGGACAAAGAAGTGTTCGAGGTTACCATAGGTCATTTCTCTCTCCTGCTTTTGGCTGTTTTTGCCACACTTTTTCAAATGTACAGAGAAGGCAGAAAGAAAGAGACTGACAAGTTGCTTACTCTATTACAATTGAACAAGAAGATATATGTGCTCACAAAGTTCATACAATAAACCAGTGCCTAAAGAAATTATTTTAGAAAAAGAGCAATGGGAACATGACTGAGGGGCTAAGACCAAATGGGCAGCATTGTTCAGATATGTGCTATTCCCCTGGAAATTCAATACTATACCCAACTAAAGGAGCTACCAAGCAGGAGCTTTTGGTCCTTCCTTCCAAGAAGGAGAGAATATCCATTTAAGAAAGAAGAGTCTTCAGTGAGAAAGGGCAGAGAGAGTCTGACTTGACAAAAACTTGTAATTCAGACCCTGGAAGAACTCATGTCAGAGCTAGAAACAGCAATGAGCATCTCTGCCTGAACTGATCCATCAGATCTTACCTGTGAGCATGTATGAGTGCATTGAAGGCCAGCCCATCACTCCAACTTTTGGAGAAGTCCTTCACACTCACATTGGAATAGCTGGCAGTTTTATGCTGACACCAGAGTAATAAGGCTTCATTGGCAAATAGAACATCAGCTCTGCCTCCAAATTCTTCCTGTGAAGAGAGCAGGGAAAAGAAATATCGATGTCAACAATATATCAAAGTAGTATCGGTGAGTTTATGCTTATGTTCCCAAAGATCACTTTGTATTACTTTCGTTCAATTCACAGATCCTGAATATGATGTATTCAGGTGTAATATTAGAAATTATTGACTTTGATTTCATAATACCTTTATAGAATCTTATTTTTCATGTTCTTAGAGTATATGTTAATAATTTAAAAAAGCATATGCTTCTTCAGAGAAAGAGCAAAGGAGCATGATGGGACTCAAATCGAGAGAACTGTTGACAGAGAAATTCGACACGAAGTCAAAAGTCTGTAAAAAATTTGTAGAAGAGGGTGAAGAACATGAATGTACTTTCTATCTCCAAGTCACCATCTTGTCTCTTTGAGAAAAAAAAGTGGATTCAATTGCACAAGCAAAAAGACAAAGATACAGTTTTACCTTATCAAGTTTGATAGATGAAATCTGAAATCGAAGTATGATGATCCAGATAAGGCCCAGGATTAAGGTTCTGTCACCATCTACAATATTCTCAGGACCAATCACTTTTACTTGTACCTGCTAATAAACCAGTATCTGCTCAGCATAAAAGCACTCATGTCCAGCTCTCAGTGAAACAAACTGTTACTGGAGAGGGTGTTCAGGCCATTTTCTTAAGCAAAGAGGTTTTATGTTTACACCTTTTCATAGGTCCACAGACCTGCAAGCTCCTGTATCTGCTCACGATGAGTTTCAGCAAATGCCTGGCAAAGGGATAGTGGCCTCAAAGATTTAAAGTTCCTATATATATTCTGAAAACTGGTGGTTAGGGAGAGGAAAGAAACATATGTCAGTGCTCCTTTCCTCCAAAGGAGAGGAACATTAGCTGTTTCTAAAACATATTACTCAAATAACAAAGAAATTAAAATTTGATTAATTTTTTTTCTTTTAATAAAATCCCTGGCCTGTCTTCAGAATATATGTTATTGTGTACTAGAGAGGGAAACTGCAATGAATAGGATGCTAAAATTAATTAGTAACATACATAAGCTGTTGTGATCTCTAATATCAGTATTAACATACCTTGGATTTCAGAAATGTGATGGCTTTGCTGTTGTTCTCTAGAAAATGCACTCTCATCTTTCCCCTGCTTGGTTTGGGCAAAGCTTCTCCAGAGAGCAGCTCCAGGAGTTTCATGAGAGAGATGCCATCCTTCAAGTCTGTGTAAATGTCTCCTATCTCAATCTTTACCTGTAAAGACCAGCCAGACAATGCTGACTCCAGCTTAACATTTGGCACAGAGAGCCCTCTACTTCTAAAACGAAACAAACAACACCTTCTTGATGTTTCACTGAGTCTTCTCTATGACAATGCATATTTACCCATAGTGGTAAGTCTTAATTCAGAAAAAATGGATTTGCAGGAGGACTGACATTATTTATGAAAGTACTCTGAAGTTAAATAAAAACCAACAACAAAACAAAAATACAAACCCACAAAGGAGTCAAAAAAGAAAAAAGCAGGAGATTTTGAAAAATAAAAAAAATTGAGCATTTTCAAAATCAAACCTTTGGGAAATGCTGACATTTTTTATTTCAATTCAAGTGAATCTTTTATTTTATCAGAATAATTTTATTCTGGGCAATGCATTTCATTTAAAAGTTGAGCTGATAATCCCATTCAATGACTCATCTTTTACTCCATAGTCTCAACAAAGTTTGTCACATCCTGCTTAGACCTGCACTACCACCCAAAGTCTCCATATTTTTAGCCAGAGTCTCACACTAAGTTAAAGGTTAAGATCATTTACAAAAATACATTTTATTGCTGCCAGTAATGAGGTCACCCAGCACTTAGGTGATACAACATGACACAGTCTGTACTCTGACCTAACAAGAACTTGCCTTGGGTGTTTCCTTTTGGCCTTATGCCATTTGTCATCTAGAAGTGATATTAAAACCATACCACACACCTAAGAATAATTTACTGTGATTTTGAAATTACAGTAAATAATCTTTTTTCTTCAAAAAAAAAAAAAGAGACAGAGAGAAAGAAAGAAAGAGAGAAAGAGAGAGGGAAAGAAAGAGAGAGAGAGGGGGAGAGAGAAAGAAAGAAGAAAGCTAAGCCAGTATATTTTTAATTCAGGGAATATTTACATGTTAAGGGGAAAAAGGACAGACAACGGGCATGCACCTTCTAATTTCTGACCAATTACTAATTAGCTTAAGAGATCTTTTCTCCAGAGAAAGAAAAAAAAACACTAAAAGTGTAAAAGCAACTTAGAGAGTCTTTAAGTCTGTACTGTGCATGGAACAAGGATTTACATCTTGCTCTACTGATTATGTCCATAAAAAACCCTCCCTGCTTAGTTGTCAGCTTTATTTCTTTTTGCATATTAAATGAAACTTAAAATTCTGCCCACGGTGTACTACAATAAAAAAAATTAAAGCTGTTATATTCTGTGACACTTCTATAAATGAAGAATAGTTCAGTTTGAATCCGTAAAAAGACAGACTTCATATATCTGCTTTATGTCTCACCCAGCTGTTGTTTTAATAGCTTTGTGTAGCCTCATTCTTCTCATAAAGATACCTCTCACAGATAGCTTAACAAATTCAGTCCAATGGCATCCTTAGTACTAGACTTGAAGTGGTCAAGTGCACACTTGAGAGCACTGCAGTGTCCTGTAGTATGATGCAATCACCTTAAAGTGTGCCGTGGAAAGCTGGGACTGCGCTGCCAGGCAGACCCAGATAAGCTGTCCGGCTCCGCTGCCTCTACCGTATACGGTTCAGAAAGCTCTCACAGGCTTTGCTCCCAAGGCTTTTATGGTACGTGAACAAGTACATTGCAGGAACTTAAGACTGACATTTTTATCTTTGAACTTGAAGGCACTTTTAAAATGAGAAAGTATACGTCTGTAGCTAAACAGACCTAATTTCCTACACCATAAAAACCTAACTTTCTGCAGGCAGCAAAATGAGAACGTATTTTGCATTTGTTCTCTCCTGCTAAGAAAAATAAATTTGAAAGTTTGTTGTGCTCTGCAGCTGCCTTTGTACGAATCACAAACGTAAAACATTACACTGAAAAAAACCATCTGGCACTGAAACATGGTGATGAGCTACAACGGACCCAACAGCCTGGTCCTGCTTGGTGCCCCCAACGTCCATTTTCATTACCATCAACTACAGACTCTAGAAAACGGAATTGGTTTCGGATGATGTCATTCCCTTCTGTGCCACAGCTACATCATTTGTGCCTGAAACTTTATCTTCAGTAAGTCGGGAGACTGGAGTATGCTGGCGTTACCTTGCAGACACAAATTGACTGCACACTAGCTCTGAAGTCTGAGAGTTACTGAAAACAAACTGGTCTGTACTTGCATGGCAGTATGCCTGAAATTGCTAAAATTAAGGCTACTTCTTCAGAGCCTCTGAGCAGCAGCTCAAAATTAACTGACCAGGCAAAGCAGAAAGTCTGAATTTTTGGCCAGGCAATTAAGAATTGAGCATTGCTTGGGGAAACCCTGACATCTGCAGATAATTTACTTACAGGAAAAAGAAGCAAATAAGGATTTTCCTCTGAGAGGATCTCCAATGTACAATAGACATCACGATGTGATGGTTCTACAAAGTGAACCTTGATTTCAGACAAGACTGATAACATGGACAAAGGAGACAGATGTGAGGTAAGAGAGGCTGGAGCACTCTGTTTAGTCAAAGCCTTCCTTGTTTGCATGTGACAACATTCAGAAGAAAAAATATTAAAAATAATGTAAAAAAGGATACAGTGGGTGAAGTGAAATAAAATAAAATAAACCCCAGAAAAAAATCTCCAAATTGAAGGAGCTACCTACATCATTCCTGGAGAAGACATTGTTCATCCAGTTGGTGAAGGTTTTCTTTTGCATGGACATACGCTGCTCCTGCAGCTTTTTGATATGATCTTTTTCATATTCAGTGTCCATGGTCACCTAGGAAGTCAGGAACCTCAGTAGGCTGCTGAGTGCTGAAGAGATCTGCCAGGCCACCTATAAAAAAACAGCCACATGCCCAGTGTATATAGGAAACCCAGTACCAACAGGTACAAGATTCAATACCACACCCAGTGTAATACCTTAATTTCCTTTTGCTTGCACTTTGCACTTTAATTTCACCTACTTTATTTTTAACTTACTTGAGCTGACCCATTTAAAATACAGCTCTAGATTCAGGATGAAATTGTGACATGTATCTATGCAGCTTTACTTTCTTGTTCTCAGTCTCCACCCAGACTCCTTGATTTCATGACGACCATCACTACCTGAAAGCCATCAATAACTTCCACATGTGTGCTGAAAGCACATCGCAGAGAACTGATCTTAAACACTGCCAGAAGGAGGAATCAGCAAATCGCTTCCAAAAAGAAAGCGTGTTATATTCTCTGAGGACTGGCTGAGATGCTGTTGTTGGCTTTCAGACCACTGTATTCCCAACAAAAATCAAAGAACTGATTAGAAAGAAAATGGAACCAAGTTGTTTCTTTCCTCTCATGGGTTCAATTTTTGCACATCTATCACAGTAAGGATGGTTGCACAGGTCCATAATGACACAAACAAGGTCCCAGCCTGGGTGTCAGGAAGCATTATTCCTCTTCCCTACTCTTGTCTTCCTCATCCATACCAGTGAAAAGTCAGGCTTGTAATTCTTCATAGCACCCAAGCTGAATATTCAGAAAGAATAGAAGGGAGGAGTCTTCCCTTTAGAGTCAGTGACACAATAAACTGGATTTCAGCTCAACTGACTAGCTCATTTGAAGACACTTGGCTTACACCACAAATTTGTAACAGCAGTGACCTTGCTGCTATGAAGGCAAGAGGATCACTTAAAAAAAAATAAAAAGAAAAATCAGTGTAAGATCCATGGCTACAGACACCTGTGGTGACCAAACATCATCTGCTTGAACTACTGCCATAATTATAAGCATTACCTGGGTATCAGCCTGGTTGGGACACCAAGAAACCTGTTGTAGTGATGGGAGAGGAGAGAGGTGTCTATTGCTGTCAACCCACTGAAAAGAGAGAAGAGAAGAGAATGAAAAATTGAAGCATCTGAGAAACTGTGAGAACGTGGAGCAGTGTGACCTACTTCCCAAAATTCCATGTTTTTTTTGCAAAGGTGAAGTTCTGAACATTTATGGGCTTTGTACCCATTTAATTCATAAAACATAAAATACTAGGAAAGAAGACTTTGTCTGTCCTAGCATGAGAAGACAGCAGTAGGGAACCAGCAACAGCAGCCACTGCAAATGGGAAATCCCTTGCCTGATAGTTTTCCATGCTCTGATTAGTACATTAAAAAAATTGCCATTTTACAATGTTAGAAGGCTTGGCAAGTGCAGAAGCAATGATCTGTTACTGCATTTTTATTATTTCTTTTTGGGGCAGATGTTTCTTAACCCTCAGTGCTTGAATTCCTCAGAACAGGGACAGCATTGAAGCCTGATGGTTCAGCAACAACACAGGGAAGGGTCATGACTGTAGATGAAAGCCTAATGGAAGAAAGAATTTAGCAAAGTTTGAAATAGAGTTATGGAGAACGTCCTCACAATATTTTCTTATCTTGTGGGCTAGTTCATCACTGCCTACTTTCTCCGTTTGAAGAGAAGATATTCAAAGAATTGCCTTTCCCTGCTGGAGAGGTGATATTAACTTACTCCCATGTAGTAACTCATATAGGTAACCCATATCACAGCACCATTTCTGAGCTTGCCAAATGCTTCTCAGAACATCTGCAGGCTTTTTTTTTAAGGATTGCTATCCAAACACTGCAGTCACCCTGGATAATGATGGAACTGGTTTCATTCAGGTACAAAGGAAGCTTATTTGTTGAGCTACTGCCTCACATAACAGCTCACCTCTTTCACAAAGTCAGAAATTCTCCCTGCACGGGTAGATTATTACCTAAAGACAGATCTATAATAGATTATCCACATTTGCAGGATGCATAAACAGTGCTAAGAGCCAAAACTAGTCATAATGGTTACATCACAAGAAAAGAAAAGGTCAAAGAATGTGAAAAAAAGGGACTTACCCAGTTGTGGAGGAAGTCCTTTCTGACATTCAGCAGCTGGTTTTTCTGAAGAATGACTTCCACTAGATCCACTCCTACATTCACCTCACTGCTTTAATGCAAAGCAACCTTTGATTTCAGGAACAGAGACCAAGTATTTATGATCTACCTACGAACCTTTCACCTGATCTGAGAGAAACTAACCCATCAGAACACAATGAGTAAAGGTCGTCACAGGCCTTGTTCAATTCTTACACTCAAAAATAATATATGAATGTCACCAAAATTATTATAAACCAGTTGAAAAGTCACGCATAGATCTGATGCTTCGGTAAAGAACATCTTGCACAATTACACTGGAGGATCTGCTCTTCTAAAGGAATTCTTCCCTGGAAAACTGAACCTGACAATGGAGTCTGAAAATGAAAGCACAGTAGAAAGTACAAAGATCAGAGTGGTAGCCAGGTGATTAAACTGAGATACAGCAAATGAGAAGGTGAAACAGTGAAGTGTTAGGAATTTGCTCAGCACTACTTTGAGAAAGCTTTTGTGCACAGATACCTGCTGCTGGCAGGGCAAACTGGAGTCAAGCTGGCAGTGCCAGCTGATTCCAAAGTTTATCATTCATGGGCTTCTCGTTAATTACAAAAGGGGAAATAATTCTGGTGACTTATATAGATAGCAGTGAGTCCTTTCTGGCCTTTACAAGGTCACACAAGCACAGGACACATTTACCTGGCATCATTGCCAGGAATCAGAGTTGCTGCTGGGAATCAGTACTAGAAAATGGGCAGGCATCTGAAATCAGCGGCTGCTAGTAAAGATGACAAGCTCAGAGATGAGGTGAGGGAATAGTAGTCTTTTCCCTTTTAGCAAGTGCAGTTTAACTAGCACCCAAAAGGGACAGGAGGAAACACAAGAAGAAATAAAGAACCTCTGCAAACTCAGGACAGATAAAACTTGATCAGTAGAATCTGTGTCTTCATATGCACCCTAGAGAAATGTCATATATTCTCAAAATATTCCCTCCAAATTCCTGGACTCATGTCCTGGACTGGTCAACTAATACAATGCAATATATTGTATCACAATGGCCATAATGCAAATACAATGTAACTAATAAAATGTAATTCTTAAACATCATTAAATGCAAATAGGATGGCAGAAAAATAGAGATACAAATTCAGGAACTGTCTCTTCTGTAAACTCATTTCCTGCTTGCAATTCTACTCTTTTCTGTCTTGTTTTTCACAGAATCCGTCAGGTAAGAAGGGACCACAGTGGATCATCTGGTCCAAGGGTCCAACCTCTCTGCTCAAGCAGGGTCAACCCAGAGCACAGGGCAGAGGATTCCATCCAGATGATCTCCAGTGAGGGAGATTCCACAACCTCTCTGGGGAACTGTTTCAGTGCTTGTTAACCCACACAGTAAAGAAATGTCTCCTCATGTTCAAGTGGAACTTCCTGTGCATCAGTTTCTGCCCGTTGCCTCTTGTCCTGTTGCTTGGCACCACTGAGCAGAGCCTGGCTCCATCCTCTGACACCCTCCCTTCAGATACTGATAGACATTGATGAGTCCCCTCTCAGCTGTCTCTTTTCAAGGCTGAACAGGCCCAACTCCCTCAGCCTTTCCTCGTAAGAGGTGCTCCAGCTGACCATTCATCCTCCTTGTGCTCCACTGGACCCACTCCAGGAGCTCCATGTCTCTCTTGTACTGAGGAGCCCAGAACTGGACACAGCACTCCAGATGTGGCCTCCTCACCAGGGCTGAGTGGAGGGGCAGGATCATCTCCCTGGACCTGCTGGCAATGCTCTTCCTAATGCATCCCAGGACACCATTGGCCTTCTTGGCCACACGGACACTGCTGGCTCAGGGACAGCTTGTTGCCCACCAGGACCCCCAGCTCCCTCCCGGCAGAGCTGCTCTCCAGCAGGTCGGCCCCCAGCCTGTGCTGGTGCCCAGGGTTATTCTTCCCCAGGTGCAGGATCCTGCATTTGCCTTTGTGGGATTTCAGACAGTTCTTCCCTGCCCACCTCTCCACTCTGTCGAGGTACTTCTGAAGGGCTGCACAGCACCCTGAAATCTCAGCCACTCCTCCCAACTTTGTGTCATCAGCAAACTTGCTGAGGAGGCCTCTGCCCCTTCATCCAAGTCACTGATGAACAAGTTAAACAACATTGGATGCAGTATTGAACACTGGGAGACACCAGTAATGACAAGCCTCCAACTAGACCCTGTGTCACTGATCACAACTGTCTGGAATCCTCCACTCAGTCGGTTTTCAATCCATCGCAATGTCCATTCATCCAACCCACACTTCTTGAGTTTGCCTACAAGGATTTCGTGAGAGACAGTGTCAAAAATATTGCTGAAGTCAAGGTAGAAAATATCCACGATTAACTTTTAGCTTTACCCACATTCTTAAAAGGATGGGATTGTAAGCTGCTGGTTTGAATCTGGCACAGGTTGGCTAGGTTATGTGTGTTGAGAAAATGTCATTGCTCCTTTCAAATAGAAGTCAGAGGACTAGTGGGTGAATTGGTCCTGGATGCAGGCATTTCTTCCTGCTGCAAGTTAATTATTATCTATATGGTTAATTGTGCAAATCACTGTCTTTGCTTTTTATGATGATACAAGGCAATCAAAGATATGGTATAAAATTTCACTAACTCCTGAATGTCTATCTAAGGTTCAAAGTTAAATGGTAGACACTTATGTGACAGCAATAAATAAAGCCATTTCCTCATTTATTTATATCCTAACAAAGTGAGAGGAAGGGCACAACAGTGTTTGCGTGCAGTTTCCTGGAGGGATCAGGAAAAAATCACCCCTCTAGGCTAATTATGGGTCCTCTCTTGCTGCCTTTGCAGAGAAGGGAAGCCTTGCCACAGACCTCAGGAAGGAGAAGGGCCTAAAGAGTACCCTTCCCTTGTCTTGTTTGCCTGAAGTGGTTTTCCATGATGGAAGATGTGTTTCTTTGTTTCTTAACAGGAAGGATCCTGATGCAGGATTCCCCTCTGCAAAATAGCTGTCAGTAGGATGTGTTAGGATTTTTTAACACCCTTTCTTATCTGCTCACAATCTTGTTCTGCTTAAGAGGAAAACGGAGACCGTGGAGATCAAACAGACGTCATGAACAAGCAGCCTGTCTTGCAGCCCCAAAATTCCACAGTTCCCAGCCCTTCCCCCACTGCTCCTCCACTCCTGGCAATACCATGTCAATCAAAGAGGGACATGACACTTATTTCTATCTATTTGAATTATTTTTTTTAAAATATCATCGTTGTCCTCCACTCATAACATGCATGTGAATTCCCAGCTCCTCTCCAAGATGGGAAGAAATGTTTAATTCCCCTGCCATAAAAGCATAAAAGTGACAGCCACAGGGCTGCAGATGCTGAGTTTGCTGTTCCCACTCCCACCCCTGACCACAAGTGAGGGCTGATCACCATGAGCTTTCCCAGGGCAGCACCGGCTGTGCTCTCCAGGCAGCAGCACTCTCTTCCCCTCATCGCTGCCCTTGCCCAAGCAGACGGAGGACCTGCCACAGAGGAATACACGTACACAGCTGGGTGCAGACGCCTTCCTGGGCCAAAGCACCCCCACTAAGGCCATTGGTAGCTGACAGTCCTGTAACTCAATGAGCCCTTCATTGTACCAAGCTGCTACAGCCGTGCTCTGCACTGCCACTGAGCAAAGCCAGACCCGATTTCAAAGCCATGTGACCATACTCATGCCCGCTGCTGCAGGGGGCCGAGTCTATTCACACGGCACAGGTGAAAGGTTTGGCACAGCTCATCACCCTCCATTACATGTGCTTTGCATGCCCACCTTTCTGAAAGGACATGGAAATCCTGTCTGATCCCTGCTTAGGAGAGGGTTCCCCAAACCTCAAAGAAAACAAGCATGTTAAGTGTAAACATGTGCATGACAGCTCAGCCCTTTATCCCCCGCTGTGTCTCCAGCCATGTTACTTCCACATGTAAGAGTCTCAAAACATCTGGACATTGACTCTATGGGGTATAAAGGCAGCCCCCTCCTGGGGCTACAGTCTTGTTGCCCACAATGTGCCAAGTGAGCACAGAAATTACCCCGCTGCCTGGGGTCAGCACTCTGGGTCCCACAGGTGGCCCTTCCCTCTGCCACCCTCCCCAGCTCCAGCAAACTGCTGATGTTCAGTCTCATCAACGTAGTGTGGACACAGGTGAGCTGAACCACGATCCCAGAATGTTTCCTAACCACATCTAACCACGTTCCCAGCCACGCATTCAGACGTAATCTTAGACGTCATTGCGGCACAGAGGAAATATACTTTGGATATCAAGAACAGTGGAGAGGAGCAGACAGTAAGTTGTTGCGAGAAGCTGTTCACTCATTTGGGAATGGAACACTAGAGCTGAAGAAAAGTCAGCAGGAGTTAGTCAAAAGCACCTGAGGAGAGGCATGGCAACCTCCAGCTCAGTCTGCACAGATTCCCTGCTTTCACAGGCCTCTCAGCTGAACTTTGTCCCAAAATAACCACATACTTCTCTCAGCTTCTTTCCCCAAAGGACTTCAGCACACCACCCCCAGGCACCCCCTTTCCCTGCC
The DNA here is from genome assembly GCA_013397865.1 of Struthidea cinerea. Lineage (NCBI taxonomy): Eukaryota > Metazoa > Chordata > Aves > Passeriformes > Corcoracidae > Struthidea > Struthidea cinerea. The sequence continues at coordinate 453,336 of VZTI01001449.1, forward strand.
CCCTACATACCTGCTGTGCGAGCACCGCTGTCACCAGCCACCCTGGGGTGCCACCCACCTGCAGGCAGGGGGGTCCACGGTGGATGGAGCCCCAGCTCCTCTTAAAGCTGAGCTCTGCCTGGGAGGATCTAACCCAGCATCCCGGGATGCTGGGTTGTTATAAACCTCAGCCTCCTCATGCTCTAGTCTAAACTAGAAGTTGCTTTTCTCTTTGAATAGTTGGCTAGCAGCAACATGACATCAACAGGGAGCAGAACTCAAGCAGAACAGTCGAATTACATCATCCAAAGGAACTGGAGCCCCTCACTGCATTTGAAAAAGAGGACAGCTTAAAGCAAAATCAGATGGATTTATTTTTCCTGGCATGAAGAATTTCAGACATCTTTTTGAAACAGAAAATATATGTTTGCTTGTTTAGTCATGAGTTAAAGACATTTTCTCCTTGGAGCTGTTTATATTATCTTGAAATTTCCCTTCTGTTTCTGAACCTCAAATAGTTAACATAAGAGCTTCAAAGGCTTTTTGAGATGAACATATGGGACAAAGGACTTTCAGTCTCTTTCCATTTCATACAAACATAGATAAAAGGTTTCAAGTGACAGAATAGCATTAGTATTTTGAACATCAAACTGAAAATGGGCCTTAGAAATCACCGTGTAGGCAATGCCAGATCTAACTAGTGTATTTTTATCATTTAATTCAGATATTTCCATTTTTTGCATTGCTGCTAAGGAAGACTCTTACATGAGAGTGAAACAACTTCTTCACAGCTGTATTGTAGGGGGTTGTTAGTATGTTGGACTGATAAAGCATTTAGCTCCATTTACTGATGAAACAAAACTGTGGGACTCACATATGGAAGTGGCTCCCAGCACCCTTAGGGCCAGAGCACTGCACCTCCCCTCAGGGGCACTGCACACCACGGTGTGCTCTCACGTTTTGGTCCCCCACTGCCCTGACCAGAAGATTACTGACTGCAAACCAGCCCAGCCATCCCAGTTTCCCTGTGAAGGTCACGTGGAATGGTTGAAGGTCATTGGCAAAAACATTGTATAAACGTTTAACAAAAACGTATTAACAGTTAACATTAAAGGTGAGAATTTTAGAAGATGAGAGCTAAGACATAGTACTACAAAATAACAAAAAATGGCAATTACTCTCCATTGCAGGCAAAAATTGCCAAACCCTGATCTTAGTGGTTATACTTACATTGTTTGTTAACTTCTTACTTTCAGACTAGACACAAAATGAATACATTTTGAGGAAAACACACAGAATTATCTGAAAAGAAAATCACTAAGCATGAACAGCATGCTTCAGCAGTTCCTTGCTTACAAAATTTAAAAAAGGTGAACATAGAGATCTTACAGTATATCTGAAATACAGCACCTGGTGCGAGATACATACCATTCACAAGCTACTTTCACTACAATGAATTCTTCAGAGCTCCAGACTGAAGTGGAATATGGGTTGCTGAGCTAGCAAGACTTTGGAAATAACATGGACAAGCCCCATCTCAGAGAAAAGAATAGGTGAGAGACTAAGTTAGACCTCGCATGAGTGAGCTTCCAGTATTCACCGGACCAGAAACAGAGTCCACAGTCTATCACCAGGTACAAATCTGTGCCAGCATGAAGTCCTTCAAGGGGAAAAGGGAGAGGACCCTGCCTCAAAACTATGGTTTCCATCCATATTTTTCCCTCAGGTCAGAAAAGCTGCATGGATTCAGGACTTCTGAACATACTGGTGAAAAACAACCTCATCCTCCTGACCGTGTTTTGATCACAACAGGTGTTTATTTGGTATGGATATTTATTTCCAGCTCATTGCTCTGATCCCTGAGTGAAGGAAGGCACTTTCAGCACATGCATTTGTTCACCTGTCTGAGCAGGGCAAGGCTCTGCGTTTTCCTCTCCAGGTCAGGCAGGCAAGCCCAAGGGCCAAGATTTCAAAAGGTCCTCTGCACTCACAGTTAGTACTTGCAGCATAGCAAGATCAGAGAAAACCAGAGCAGTGTCTGCTCCAAAGACCTTACAAATGCACCAGACGTGGGAGCAAATAGGGTTTGGAGAAACTAAGCAGCACACCAGTACTCCTATTTTTCAAGGTGAGTACTGCCACCAGAGTTAAAACAGAAATGTTTCACAGTTTAAGAGTGCCAAATATTAGAAGCAACAATTACTGCAAAACTTATAAACTGATAGCATAGACACTCGTCTACTTTTCCTGTTATCCAAATACAAATTGTGGATTAGAGAGAACAACTGCTGAAGTGTGCTGCAAATTTTTCAAAGTCTGAAACGTCTTATATGCAGAGCATGTAAAACAACATTCTATTAAAAAAACCCCAAAACCCAAAGAGCAACCCCTCCCACCTCCAAACCCCACTAAAACCTCACCTTCAGATTATTTTTTACTTTCATAAGGAGTAGTTCCAGCAAGTTGCTGCAGTTCAAGAGCTATGTATCCTCCAGGAACCCACATGTTGTTTGCATGTGAAACATTTGCTTTCATGTGACATATGGCACCAGGAGCCAAACAGCCCAGCTCGCCAACACTGCTACATACCAACTCCACAGCAGCTGAAATTTGACCACAGTAGGAGCAATAGCTAAACTGTAGCATCCTGATGGCGCACACACATCTTTGGAAATGCCGCAAGTAAGATGCCTGCATAGAGGAAAAAGGGAGGAGCAGGAGGAAACAATTTAAACACAATGTTACAATGAATGTTCTACTCATATGATGCCACGATTTTTTGCCTTTTCTTTTATATACCTTTTATATACCCTTTTACATAGCTTTTATGTATCCTCAGTGCTTTTAGCATGCATACTTGTAATTCCTTAAACTCGATAATTTAGCATAGTCCTAATATTCTTTAAGCCAGGAGACCAGACATCCTGCAGGCCTCACAGCTGGAGGCCAGAAAGCCCTATGCTATCCTGGGAAACCAAGGTCTTCCCTAGAACATCCTGTAAACTAATATAGGCCCATCCAGGGGGGAATTCCTCGGCATGGGGGGATATCACGCTATTCATTTAAGCTTCTCATTGGGGAATCTTTGATAGATATGCTAATTTGCAAGGTCTATAAATTGTATATGCGCTCTATCGTGTGTGTGTATTTCAGCACATTCCACCAGGACGAAGTGGTGCACCTTAAGGATCCTTAAATAAATACTGAGGTAAAAACCCCTTTTCCCTTAACCGTGTTTGGCTCCTAATTTTAAGACCAGAAGAAGGTAACAGATACAATCAGTTATTCTGAAGTAGTCGGCAGCATGGTGTGTGTTGGGGTGTCCTGGCAAACCTGCCAGCCCAGGGTTTGGGGGGACAGACCTGCGCCTGAGAGAACCCCCCGGTGTATGNTATCCCTATACAAATGTATGTGATTTCTCCCTTCCCCCCGCCGGGCCAGAGTGTCGGGTTAGCCCAGGGTTCTCTCCCTCCCCATTGGCTGTTGCTGTAAGCCCCGCCCCCCAGTCCCCGGGACCCGGGAGACACGAAAGTCCCCAGTCAGACTGCTGTGGGAGACGGATGAATAAACACCTTCAGGTCTCCCAGCGTCTCAGGTTCTCGCCCTCCTTTACTTCTGGGGTCCCGAGGGTCCAAACCAAACCCCGTGGATGTGCTGCACGCCCTAGAGGGATCCAACGGCCAGATAAAGGAGGACCACAGGTAGCATAGCCGGCTTTTAAAGTCTAGTCTGAAATCTGCCCTCCTGCGCCACCCGGGGTCTCATCCCCCTGCCGGCCGTGGTAGGCAGAGAGACAAAGAGACAGGTGTGGAAGACTTTTTTTGGGACAAACACATCAAAGTGCTTTCTGCTAAGCTGCTATTTCATCTACTCTTACATTTCAAGGTTAGCACCCCCACTTATGTTAATAGTACCACCTCTCAGTTCAAGTTTTAAACTTTCAATCCACACAGGAAGTTTTAGATTTATGTTCCACTCTTGGACTTTACAAATCTTTCACATTTAGACATTAGGAAGCTCCAAAATTACATTCTGATATAACATGCTAATTACAGAGAGGTGCTGGAGGTTTGAGTGGTTTTTTAAAATTCTTTACAGATAAATTTAATTCTGGAATCAAGCCTTGGCACAAGCAGCAATTTCAGCAACAAGTTCAAGGGCACAGAAAAGAAAACAGCCAGAACCTATTATGGATACATAAACTGAGGTGGGAAAATCAGCAGCTTGCCAAATAGCTACTCTGCCTATGAACCTTAAGTAGCAGGATTACAAAATTTGAGTCACTGAAAGATTATGTTCCAGAAAGAAGCATACCACCCAAAATCTCAGGTAGTTCAATATTAGTTTATTAAATCAGCAATTTTTATCACCGCTTTCTAAAAATGATTATAAAGCATATTAAAATATATTACAATATCTGCAAAGAATTTACTGTGTAATAAAAGTGCAACAATAATGAACTTACAACTTTGTTTGCCTATTTGGACAAACTGAAGCACACTGCACAGATCAAGCCTTTCCTCAAAAATCAGAGTGCCTTTGAAATGAAAACAGTATTTAACAAAAATATTAGAAAAGGTGAGCATGTGAAATAGAAAATGAAGTTCATGTTCATTCTCTCAGTGCTAAGTTACACATATCCATCAAACCATACACTTCAGACTGCTTGAGATCCATCAATTTAAACAGCCACCAAAATGAGTGCACATTGTGACGGGAAGGAAGTGACAAAAAGAAAAAGAGGGTGCATTTCAAGTGCTGGCAATAAACAATGTTGAAAGTCAGGGACCAGATACCTGCTGCTTTGAGACCAGGCTCCACACAAATTCACACCATATCCAACCAACAACTGGGACCTCACCCTGACTTAAAAATCTTCATGAACTCTCCAATTTCAAGCTGTCACAGCTTAAAGTCTCTTGGTGTCCTGTATTGTGGTTATGAGTGGTAGCCCCGTATTTTCTGTTCCAATCTACAACAAAAACTCTTAATTTCTGAAGGAACAGAACTAGAGTTGCCAATTAAAACTGTGTTGTGGAATAGCTGGAAAAACATAAAAGCAGCAGTTTCTACTTTAGTTTAAGACAGTAGGCTACATCAGTGGGCATAGATTTCACAGGATAAATTACAGACAGCTTTGAATGATCTTGCAGAAAATATTATTAGCATCCTAGACATAAAACATTCAACAAATCCAACATCTTCACCTCTCTTCAGCTGATATTAGTAACAACTGAACACCAAAGACTACCTCATGCTGTTGTTACCAATAATTACTTAGAGCATACTATAGAGCATACTATCATGAGAGAAGGCAATCCTGCTCACTTCTCATGCTTTTAACACACGGATTCATTAACTCCACAGAATATCATCCGAAAAGGTGTGTGTGGCTGGCGTAACTAACTGAATGGACTTGCAGACAGCCAGCAAGGCAAATGGGGGAGGCCCATGGACCCGCGAGGACGCAGTGAGAAGAGATCTCTTCCCCTGGGCAACAGCAACCTGCTCTATCAGTTTAGTTGTGCAAGAAGCTGCTGTTTAAAGTTCACATGAAATGTACTTTATTCCTATCATCTAAGTGTGATGCTAGTTCACTGTACCACATACCTAGAAATACATTTATTTAGCTGTGGATGCTGACCATGAAACACTTCTATTCCTCCAGACAGCCAGAGAAAATCCACCTCTACTCCTATACGTGCTTCATGCATTCATCTTCCAAATTCTACAGGAACACAAAGCAAAATGCTACAACCCCATCTAGAGAAAATATTTTAACTTATCAAAATGATGCATTTCAATTTGTCTGCCTTAAGACCAAGTTAACATACTGTCACAGAGACTGAGGAAAAGGCTGTGTTCTGCATTTTACTACCAATAAAACTAGAAAAACAAAACCACCAAAACTATCCTGCTCTTCTCACTGAAGGAGGATATTTCTAATGGCATGGGATCACATGGCTCCAGTATGTCTGGAGCATCACCCCTGGAAGCCACATGTGGTGGGAACTCAAACATGGGTGCAGCCCTGTGCTGCTGCAAAGTGAGGTAAGGCAGAGTCAGAAGATCAGCAGCTTCCCAGATCCTCTCAGCTTTGCCTACACTACAGTAGTCACAATACACAAGCTCACATTCTTTCTCCTGGTGGCTTTCCTGATTAAGCTAGTCACTAGCACAAAGCTGGTCAGTAGTGTATAAAGTGGTGCTGACTGCAGACACTACCCACAAACAAACACACATTACTACTTCTGCAGCCTTTTTTTTCCTCCCTTATCACCTGCAATGTCTATAGACTACTTTTTGTTCAATCAAAAATAAATTACAGAGAAAATAGTTACTCTTCAGATGTACAGTCACACAGGTAGACTCAGGGCCAAGTTTCACAGCTCTACTAAAGTGCACAGAGGTGCGCTAAGGTTAATTTGGCTCCTAATTTAGGTCTAACAGAAATAAAGCTGGTATGCTTGAATGATAGGAAAAATACCTAAGAATTAAAAAAAAAAAAAAAATCAAGTCCTCAGAACAATTTAGCTATGCCAGGACATCCTTGATACAGGCCCAAAAACCTGGCAAGGTAAAGGTAGTATTCTGTCATTACTTAAAATAGCATCATTGTTTTCCCATGGAAGAGCCCTGACAAAGTTCATGGAAATTGCACCTCAGAATAGAACAGATGCAGAAAGATGAGAGGTCCAGAAAGATGTGAAGTATTAAACCTGACAACCTACAAATATATGATTTGAAAAAAGAACCTGAGGCTTTTCTTAGCTCACCCACAGAACTGAACATGGAAGTGTAACTAAAACCTTAACTGGGAGACAATATCCAAACTATTTCCATCCCCTCCCCATATTGCAAGGATGTTAAAGCACTTTTTGGCTTGCTCTGTCTCAGAAGGCACTTCTGCTGCCACTTACTGAGACTTGACAAAAAAGTGCTCAAAACTACAGTACCTTTGATGTGTAGGGTATTTCCTATTACAAATGCAATACAAGTCAATTCCTGCTCATACACATCGACCAGAACTGACTGCCAAATTTGATTTTAGGAAAGAACTGGCCCTCCCTGAAAGACTCAAGTTCACAGGGCCAAAAACTTGCCTTCTTTTAAGATACTGATAAAAATCAGTTGTGAGCAGACAGTATGCCCAACTTTGATTGTGTCTTGTTGGAAAATAAATGTTTATTAAGCATCCATTCCTTTCATGGATTGTTTTCAATAAAGGAGTAATATCTGGAGGGATGAATCTATCATTTATTACAGTCAATGTAACAGTTCCTGTTAGCCTCCCCATCCTGCAATTCTGCCATCATGGGAATTGAATTTCTCTTTTGTGGTTGTCAGCTACGTGTTGGCAAAAGGAAGAGTTAAAAACTTCTCTTAAATATATTATATATTAAAAAATACACAGACGTAACTGTATAATTAGCTGTAAATAGAAATTAAATAGCAATGAAAATATCCTGAAACAAGCTGATGTGCTTTGAAGAGGTTGATTTTGAGCAACACACCTTTTCTGAACAGAAAGCGAGGCTTAATTTCAATGCAAACATGGATTTTTTTGCTTAAGAAACCATTCTGCTGTCACTTTGAACCATTTAGGAACTCATTGCCTGCAGAGAAGCTAAGCTTAAACCGCAAAGAAAACTCTAAATCCAAGGAACAAAGGAGATCTCAGTTCTTCTAAAGATAATACTGAATATATAGTGCTGTGTAAAACTGAAGAAGCTGTTCTTCAGATAAGACACGACAGATTGAAAAAATAATTTTAGTATTTTGCAGTTATAGCTAGAATCTTAAGTTTTAAAACGAGTTTTCTCATATTCTGAGCACTTACAAGACCCTCCTCATCACTCTTCCATCTTTTTCTAACTCCAATTAAATAATAAAAAGAACAAAAATAAAATTTCCTTTTATATCAGCCTTTTCTTACTCTATAGAGATGCTGACATTCACTCAATGGCTTAAGTACATTTTTAGCATCTAAATATTCCTTGCATAGGCAGGTGAATTTAATATTTTGAGCTTCAGTGCGCTATTTAGAATAATTTGGAGAAACTTGGAGTTGATAAGTATTTAGGTCTGGTGAAGGTCAGCAATTTTTATGCATGGTCTTTTCTGCTTTATGGTTGTAAAGGCAGCGAGACACGGACACAGGACTACAAAAACATATTCACCTTATGACAGAGCTATTATAAGGCACTTGTGATAAGCATGTCTGAGTGAAGGTCAGCAGGGACAGCTACACAAATATTTCCCTGCTGCCACGCTTACAACTTCAGTAGCTTGCGTGAAATGTGCTGTGAGGTTTAAGGATCTAAGCTTAATTTCAAATTTTGGTATTTTCAACACATTTCCTGTGGGATTTTCAAAATCCTCATTCTTCTTCTTGTATTGCTCATTCTGCTGTCTGGAAAGGTTTCCTGTGAGATGGTGGCACCAGGTGGGAAGGTAGCGTGCCAGGCAGTTCATATCCATCCAGTTTAATCTTGATGAGATGCTTTGCTAATGCAAACTCTTCATCATCCAACATCCCATCACCATCACAGTCCGCAAGTTTCCAGATCTTCCCCAAGACGCTATTGGGAAGTTTAGAAGTCACCATCTCCTTCTTCGCACTAATCCCAGATATTTTGCCATTGATTGGTGACAGAGTGTAGAAAATCTCATCATAAGCAGGTTTATCTTTGGCAACAACCCATTCCTCTTCATCAGCTCCTTCCTTAGCACCTTCCCCATACCCATGGCCAAAAGGTCCTGCCATGGTGCCATCAAATGCTCCACCGTGTACCATCTCCGTGGGCATGTTGCTCTCTTCCTGACTGATCAGGTTCATCAGGGAGGCAATTTTGTTGGCCAGCATGTTATCCACAGCTTCAATTAGCTTTGGTTTCAAAGAATGAAATTTAGTGAAGTCACAATTCTCCAACAGCTCCTGTGGATGACACAGTGACAGTAGTTAAAAACTATGCCAATACATTGAAAAGTTTTAAGAATGGGCTTCAAATTAAAATAATCAAGTAATAATTCAATTAAAATAAGTAACTTTTCAAGTTGTTTCTACAGTTGAAACTCCTCTTGAAGGAGGAACAAAAGTGACACATATGTACCATACAACCAGTATATTTGATCAAACACACTAAGACAATTTTGCAACAGTGTATGAGTTTGTCTATTAAATTACATTTACAATACAATTTTCAAAATGCAGTGGATAAAACCACAGCAGCTGATGAATGTTACCCAGCAACTTTCCATTTGATGATTTTCTTCCAAACGTCAAAGAAAGCATGCAAGTAAGTCCTCAGTCCTGCTAGCACTTATGCAAGTGTTTAAAGTTAAAAATAAAATCAAATGTTTGCAGGACTGATTTGATTTTATAGATTAAACTTCTTGGTTGTGGTTAGGTCAGGAAGAGGTGTCCTTTACCAATAAAGAAATACTGAGTTGGGATAACAGCAGCAGTGTTTTACAGCAGTGCTGCCAGAACTCATGAAGTCAGATGGTCCCGGCAGAATTTGTGCAGTTTTCATCCTAATCTCAGTGAGATGTTTACCTAGGTGGTATGTACTATTCCAACACAAGCCCAAGCATGTTTTACACCACAGTGTTTGAAAATTAAAAATGCTTTAGGCAATTATTAAATTATTTCTACATGCAAAATTCTTGCCAGGAAGAGAAAGTTACAGTGCAAACTGTTCAAACACCACCACCACCACAACCACTTCCCACCTTCTGTAAAGTGATGTTAAACTGCTTTAACAAATCCCATCTATCACCTCAAGGAGCTGCTCCTATACATATGAAAATGATAATGACACGAACCCAAACCTGGACCGCGGGGTAAAAACAGTCAAGCAGCAACTCTGTTCAGGTGACATTTATACACAATCGCCTGATTTACAGCATCTGATCAGAATAAATTTATGTTGTGCAATAAATCTCAGGAAGCAAAGGTCTACTTGCTATCTGTTTTGGCACAATTTTGTTTTCACACAATTTTGCTCCTCATTGCAGAAGTGACTGATCTCTCCTGTACCTATTTGCTGCCATCTGCTGCTGAGGCTTAACTGACATGCATTATAAGTATGAAAGAGTTTCACTGAAATTTTGTTTCCATATTCAAATCTCTCATTCTCTCATTTTGCATCACAAACAAAAGCAGCAAGGGAAGAAAGAGACAGCTTTTGCCACAAAGTCCCCTTTCAAAGCCTAATTCATGACACCCTTCCAACAATCCTGTCTGTGAAAAAAACTTAGCTAAAATACATCTTACGCTTCATCTATGATTTGCTATCTCATGCCAATAGTTGATTCCCAAGTTAAATATTTCAGTTCATGAAAGAAACTTGTGCATTCCTATAGATAACCAGCCAGTCATCACTCTTGATGATTAGCCATTCAAGTGTACTACATATACTGTCAGAACGATACGTCTGGAAAACATCCTCCATCACACTCATGACTAGTCCATGGTCAGAGAAAACTGCAGACTTCTGATCTCTTGTTCTTCAGCTTCCAAGCTGAATTATCCTCTAATTCAGAGGCCATTTAAGAAGCCTATGATCTGAGATCCAAAAATTGCTGATTGAGGCTTGAGTAATACAGTTGAAATCACTGCTAACACAACATTAGCTGTTTTTCCCTAGGATACTTTATAAACAACTCATCTCAAATCAGAGAACAGAAATAAACAGGCAAGAAAGTGACAGAAAGTTGGTTGAAAGACTGCAGAAAGTCCAAAAGAGGAAGAGAAAAAAGGTATTCAAAAATTAGTTGTGACTATAAACCAAGAACTTCTCTCTCTCTCCTTCACAGAATGAAATCTTAACAGGACAGGAAAAAAGCAAAAGGCTATTTTCAGAAGCAATAGGTTTTAAGCTGGACTTTTCAAGTAACACATTGCCTTATTACTCACTGGTAAATAGTACCATTAAAAACAGGAAGAGTAGGGTAAAAATGAATACCCTTATGACTAAGGATATCTTCACCTACACAAATATTTGATATCATTACAAAAATTATAAATATAACCACATTTAGGATTCAAAACAAGAAGCCCCTTAACCTGTGAGTGTTCACTGCCATTTTATTTGCACAAAGCCTTTAGTACTATCTGCCATGAGGGACCAAGTACTGACTAAAAGGACAGAAGGTCAGATTCCTTACTCCTTATTTTCATACTCTTTATGTAGTTCTGTATCAGTGAATGCACACTAAGCAAGTTACCTTTTTTTTGGGTCTCTACCACTTCCAAGTCATTCTAACCTCATATCAGACAAATGACTGTCACTTCAACTGCTCTACTGCTGAAGACCCTAAACTATAATGCTGATATACTCTGTTCTACCTTTTCCAGTTTGGCAATCCTGTTACAAAGTTATTTCAGTGGAATGGTAATTACCACTTTACCTGCATTTTCTTGACTTCAGGGAAGTCACCTGCTGAGATATGGTATTCCCTTTGCAGCTGGATGTAGATCTCTGGCAATTTGTTAATCAGTTCCTTCTTCTTGTTCTCTTTTCCAAATACAGAGGGCATCTCTTTTTTCAGATAGCTGATGATATAAGCATGAACCTAAAAAGAAGCAAAACTGAAATCAAAACTACTGTTTACTGACACTTAACAGTAGTGTTCCTCACCTAGGTCATAAAAAGAAACAAATATGTTTCTCTAAGGAAAAGATACTATCAAGTACTGTTAGTGGAATTTCGTGTTTACACGAACAGTTAGCTATCAGTTAGTTATTGTTAGCTTTTGCTGCTTTCAGCATTCCTTTGAGGGGCAGAGAGAAAGGAAACACATTTCAAAGAAATACAGATGCACACTTGCAGTTTTAAGGAGAAGCCTGGTACAGCATTCTATGAGTACCAAAAGCAAGAGAAAAAGCAAGACCCCAAGCCCACATCCTGACACAATACACAGAGCTCCAGCCATACTGGTCCATCCGTATGATTTGTAACTCATTTGCCTCACCAACCACTGTGGGAATCAATGGAATAATTCCTCCAGTAATCTAAGTATGCTAAGTGGCAGGGCTATCTATTTGAAGTGATATTGCATTCCCACCTATTTACTCCCAGAAAAGTGAGTACCTGTAGTCTATATTTATGCAGCCACCTATGCAGATGACAGAGCAGCCAGTTCCAAAAGGAACAGCATGCCACGGCTGCCTTGTGAAGCAAAGCCTTTTCAGCTTATAAGGAAAGACATTAATTTAGGATGACAAGTCTTTAAACACATTGATTCTTGCATTGCCATCAAAATATCTGTCCTGCCCATGCCACCTTCCTTATGCCTTTATTCTGAACCATTTATCTCTTCCCCCTTACCACTCTACCATCACCTTTCCCCACCAAAAGGATTTGCTTGGCCACAGAGCAAGTGATCAGGTCCTGAACAGAAACAGTGGTTGCACTTCCAAACTGAGGTCAGTTCACTTATCCAGCTCATGGTGTGGACATTGATACTCATTTTGCACACAAGAGGGAAGGCACCAGGGCAGCCTTCTTTTAGAAGTAATGCATGGCTGTCACAACTTGATGTTATCAAACTGTCCTTAGCTCTGACCTGGCCAGGATCATGGCAGACAAATGACACCCACAACAGGATGTCTTTACAGAACTCAGGTCCTTGTTCATTTAAAAAGAGTGCAGCTGCCCACAAAACAGAAGTTACAATTTTCACACACACAGAAAACAGGAGTTAAAAACTAGGTATGTCGATCAAACTGTTGAGCAATAAACAGGTGAAATTTTGAAGACTGGGGGAAGACAAACTACCATAAAAAGCATCAGTAAAACAAGCTAATGCTTCAGTGTTGTGTAAGTATAATACTTAATACCTACCAAACCATGACAGAATGTGTACGATAGCATTCTATACAAACCTTGCACAATCTGCACACAGCAATTGCTTTCACATTCATTTCCTTACTTGTTAAGGAGGAAACCGGGGGAAAAAATCTTTGCTTTTAAAGGAGAAATGATGTAACCAGTTTTTATGTGCACATCTTAAGTTCATAACTTTCACAAAACAACACTTCCTTCTATCTAAAAAGAGTGTATGCATTTTAATTGCAAATAAATTTACATTTCTATAGAGGAGAAAAAAACTCGCGCGTAAAGAAGCATAAACCCATGACATTGTCTAAGAGTATAGATATGAGTCTTTCTCCAGAATTACAGAATGGAATCAATAATGGTATTTTTAAGAGAGTTTATAAATAATCGTAAGTAAATTTATGAATTTTATGTCTAAAATAATATTTCTATCAAACCCAGAAAAGTATGTTTATAATTCACAAGCATTACCAGTTTCACATGTGTATTCTAAGTGGCCTAAGCTCTGCCAGTATGCACATGTGTTTCTTGTAGATAAGAACAGTCCCCATCTTCAAAACAGCATAGTGAGTCACAGGACTTACGAAAAAAGAAAGAAAAAAGTCTAATGCCCAAATTTGACAGCATGTCAAGAGTTTGCTTTTGTTTCTAGTTACTGTAAATGCTTTAGAAGAGATTAAGAAGAGGGTAGCACAGAAAAAGGGTAAAAGAAATCCCCCATGCAATGCTGTAAAAAGTGATTTTTGACTGTCAGTACTTTAAGATCAGTTTGGAAGGCAGAAAGACGACACTGGATTACATTGCTGCTTTCCTGCAGATAAACAGTTTATTCCCCTTCCGTGACCATCTAACATATCCCTAAGAGCACTGCATTCTGCATTTACCTTTATCCATTTTTACTTTACATTTCATAGAAATATCTAAAAATTATTTGAGTGACACTCCTTCAATGCCAAAATGATTGTAACAAATTAAAACAAAATGCTGTGAACACTTACAAAACAGACTGGATCTGAGGTTGCTCTGGGATCAGAGCAACATTTAACACAACATCATTGTGATTTTAAATGGAATTTTCAAACAAGCAACTTCTACAAGGTGCCTTAAAGCTCAGACCACAAAAAATCCCCCCACTCCTCCCTCCAAACCCAAAAAATAACCCCACCAAAAAATCCCCAGAAGTCTATCTTCAAACTCAGAAAGTTAAATAAGCCAACACATGAAGTTGTACACATCCCCAAACAACCATTCATATACCAATGGAATTGCAAGTCTTCTTCATTTTTGATTAGAAGTTCACATTAAAATATGTTTCAAGGCAAATGCATCTTGTTTGATAACTGCACAGGAAATTAGAATTCCTGTCTGCTACCAATAGCTTTCTCCCCAAGCGGCTATCTTTTCCTTGAAAAAGTTACAATTCAATCCATTTGCTAAAAAGACAACAGTTTATAGCAAGAGAAAAATTGGGAAGGGTGAGAAAGGACGCACTAGAAAGAGCAGCAGAGATTGCTCATTCAATTTTATTTGCTTATCTTTTCTTACCTTTGCAAGTCTTGCCCTTTTAATGAGATCATTGAGCTTCCTCACAGCAGCCTTCTGCGGGAGACTCTGGATATCCTTGAAAAGATCCTGTGCCTCGGCTTCAAAGAGTCTTCGATTGTCTGTGTTTCGGAGAGGATGGGCCCAGAAGGAGCCAATGTAGACCCGCAGGACCTCTGGCGTGTCGATCACCTTTCCCAAGGACCACATGAGTGCACCATAGACCCTCATCAGCTGCTGTGTGTCCACTTGGTCAGCCTTATTAAGCACCACGCGAATCTTGTCGTCCTGGCCCCGGAATGACTTAATAGCCTCTGAAAACTCATCAGATATATCCAGTTTATGGGCATCAAAAAGGAGGATGATTCGGTCGACTCTCTCAGCAAACCACTGGAGGACTTGGCAGAAGTCGTAGCCTGAAGGAAGAACGCACTGTTACAGTCTTACGACTCAGAAACATGAGTCTTGGAGAAGGTAGGGCTGGGGATAGAGAACAAGGGAATAACAGCCTCTATCTGGGGGCAAAGAGGAGATTGATCACTCAGAGGACAGTATCTGTGGACAATGAGGTCAGGAAAACTGTATCCTGCATTTCCTTAGACCAGTCTCACTATTACCATCTTTGTTTTTTTGTCACTGCCCTTTTTTCTGCCTCACATCCACATTTGCCTCTTCCCAGGAGTCTGGTTCCAGCACAGCTCCCAAGCTAAACAGGACTATGGGGCTCTGATCACATTCTCTCTTCATCACTGCTAATATTGGTCACTTCTGTAGCACTGCTTACCTGAATTAACAAGGAAAATGGTACAGGTGCAGCATTCCAGTGCAAGTCAGCAACCAGAAATATTTGGATTTTAAAACCATTTTCAAACTCATCTCTCCTTACCTTGGAACACTTGCTGTTATTTCTGCCACAGCAGACTCAAAAGTACAATTTACAAGTAACATGACTGCATTGCTGATGGCTTTGAGGACACGGCAGGTTACAGAACATGAGCAGTGACCTTTCTGGTCACCTGAAACAAGCTTTATCACATTCTAAAGGAAAGCCTATTCATAGCACCTGTCTAAACGCGTTTACAGGTTCAGTTGGTACCTAATCCACACAACAAACAGTATCCAGGAACTCCTCACTCAGAAGTGACACATCTAATCCACAGAGTCACCACTGGTGATGCAGCTTTCGGTTTGGCGTGGGTGTGACTCATCTAGTATGAGTAAGGAACAGCAAAGTATGTACTGGGAGCTGATATCCCACTCCTCCTCTTCCTCTCAGAAACAGATCAGACCTGAAAGAGGCAGCAGTCACAATTCAAGGACTGGTATAAAGTAATACACACATAACCAACAGTTTAATATATTCCAGCAGCATATATTTAAATGCCAACAGCAAAGAAAGCTCAGTTACCACCACTAAGCCCCCCATGGTGTCTTTGATTGTTTCTCAGCTGTGCAAGATAAGTTTTTAAACCTCCAATCCTCCAGCCAAGAAAACCCAATTAGACTACTCATACAAGAAACAAACACTTCCTACACCTGGTCCAGATACAAGCAAAAGACCCCTCACCGCTCCTCATTCTCCCTAGCATCTTTTAACCAGTGTAAATAAAAGGGTGTAGGAGGGAACATTGTAAAGTTGCTTAGCTTTTCTTAATGCTGTTTCAGTCAAGTCACTATTCATTATACCTTCAAGTTGCTGGTCTTCAACAGGGAAGCCAAAAGCAAATCAGCTGGTTGTTTGTTTCATTGTTTTTTTGTTTTTTTTTCTTTTCCAGTAGAACCTGACTGGTGCCAACATCAAGAAAAGCAGACATACATGAATGTAATAGGAAAAATACCCCTCCAGATTTGTCATGGAGCATACTTGTGCATGTTTAGCAACATGGGAAATAACTCAGTCTTAAACCTTTTGTTTAAAAATTACAAATAGCATATGAAATTAAATCCAGAAATTCTAGTTAAAAGTAAGAAAATATCCCCAATTACCTGCATTATCTGCCTCCCCTCCCCCAACAAAAAAGAAAAACCAAAAAAAAGGGTCATAAAACGCCACTAAAAATCCAGCAGAGACACATCAAACTGAAAGGAGGGGGTATGTTAAAAAGCTGATAATGCTGCTCTGGGGCTTTCATAAATTCTTTCCTGTGACCAGTTCCTGAAGGGCTGAATGTGAGATGCAATGTGAGGGGGCAAGGAGGAAAGCTGCACAGAACATCTCTGGAAGAGAACCCTTCTCACTTTACCCTAATCAAAATCTGTATGAGTAATTTATAAAAATTTAGCAAGAGAGAAAGGGAAAAGTAAGATCTCCAATGTCATTTGCATGTCACAGTGTAGTTGCAACAGGGCACTAATACTGAGCTACAAAACAGCCTGTTGTGATTTCATTCTAATAAAAGGAAATATGGTTGAAATTAAATAAAATTGTAAATTGAAGCAAGATAAATTTTACTAGGTTTTACACAAATGGCTATGTAAGAAGGTGACTTAAAAGTTGGGTTACATAAGCATATAAGTTCCTACCACACATTTTGACTGTGAACTGAAAAAAACAACTGTACAGCCAACAAGTGTATAATAAAATGAATTTATTTTAAATGCCCATTAAATATTAATGAAGCATTTGCTTTGAGAAAGGTCTGCTTGTTGAAAATGGCTAAGAAAGACTTCAAAAATCTGAAAAATAGAATGATTTTAATGAAAATTTGTCATCAGAAGTGAACCTCATTTATCTACAGATTCAGCAGTTTTACATTACAGTGTGTCTGAACTACAGAGAAGTAATACATGGTTAAGTATTTCCATATAAGTGTATGGATCAGGGCTTTCCAAGTTGAGCAGTACTAGGTCAACACTGATCAGACTGGAAAACTTGACCAAAAAACGTTTTGGTGTTGATATTTCTCAGCCTCTGGTTGCTCTAACTGCTATTTTTTCAAATTTTTTCGAAGGTTTGTTCCCAACAACTGATGCCAACAACCACACCCAGAGGGAAGACCTATGTGTCACCAGGTGCAACACCTACTTGCAAATGTATATTAGAAAGTCACGAGTCACCCTTGTGCCCAGCTAAGGGACACCGCAGCACTACAGAGCTCTTGACCTTGTCCCAGGCTGTGGGCAGGGAGTGAGCTGGTGCCTCTGACAGAGGCCTAACTGGTGGGCACCAGTAATGGGCTGAGCAGAGACCACAGAGGAGAACAAACTGAAACAATGCAGAAGAGATGAAAAAGCTGGACAGAAACTGCTCATGGTTACCAGCCTTGGAAACACTGATCATGAGCTATCATGTGTCAGCAGCACAGAGCAAAGCACCAGCCCTGTGCCTGGCAGCCACCAGCCACACTCAAAGATACAGCCCACAGTCGTACAGTGTGAGCCTCGGCACTGTCTGTGCCAGTCAGTAACACGGACTTAAACAAATGGTAGTCTTTCCCTCTGGGCCCAAGGGAAATAATTTCTGACTTGCCCTAATATCTTCCAAAGCTTTTGCAATTCAGAAAACAATTTGGGAGGCTTGATGGGCTCCACCCATCCTCTTTTAGCACAGACAGGCAGAGTGCCCAGTTCCCACCCCTGGGGCTGATGCCACTGGCACAGCAGCAGAGAGGCACCTCTCAGGTGAGTGCTGCAATGAGGAGCCTCTATGCTCAGGGAACAGCACCCCCTTCACAGATCAGTTAGGGGTGTGCAGGGTGCTGGAGCACTCCCATCTGCCACTGTTGTCTCAGCACCACACAGCCAAGGCTGCAACACAACTTGGACATGAACGAGTGCAGCCTTTCTCCCCTGCCCAATCTGGTGTTCTTCTAATGCCACAAATGAGCTTCTAAACTTCCCACTCTTTCAAAGAGAGCTCAGTCATATATGGAAAGATGAACCTTCTGCTATCAGCAGTGCAAGTTTCCAGTTCTATTAATGAAAGCCTGTCTCAATCCAGCACTCCTGGATAACAATCTTATTACACTCCTGTTGGTGGACTAATAAGTAGAATGTACAAAATCTCACTGGCACAAGGCTGCAAATATATACCACTTCACTTAATCCATAACTACATTTTTACAAGCAAATCGAACTGAGAAAATGAACTGCATTTAAGTAACTCCAGTTTTTAAAAATGCAAATTAACTAATATCCATTTGCCCCTGAACTCTTCCCTCATACTTTATGAAACACTTGCCTTCACACCACTCAATCACGAACCAAACACCCCCTTCCTTCCTAAAAGGGGTTCCTCCCCACATGCTGCCAAACATTCATTTTTCCTTCCAAATCTTGCAGACCACACAGACATTTCTGTCTGCCAAGGGCGCTGTGAACATCCCCAGTGATGTCGCAGAAGCAGCACAGGGACAGGCATTGTCTGGCCAGAGGACAATGCTGGCACACGTCTGTACATTCTCCGCCAGCCACTTACACAGCCCCTGAACTGACAGGCAGGAAGCTTCTGGCACATCCTCCTGCCGACAACGGGAGCGGGAAAGGTGTGTCTTGAGACATCTCTGAATGTTGCACTCCGTGTATATTTTTGACCCTTCAAGCAGTCAGCTCCTTCATCTGACGCCTGGATGCTTTCCAGAGCTAAAAATAGAGCATGCTGGGAAATAGTACATGTCCTCTAATTTTACATAGTCCCTTTACTGTTTTCCTGCATGTTAAAATGAGAGTTAACATTGGAGTCCTCTCATGGTCTCAGAAGGCTTCAACTTACTCCAAGTGATACCTGTCAAATTTGAATATTATACAGATGTTCCATTCATTCATAGGTAAATAGTTAAGCACTAGCTAGCGAGAAGATGGGAAAAAAACACCAACAGCAAAGAGACAAGGTCTTACACTGAGGCCCTGCAATGTTATTCTTCCATCAAACATTTTAAATAAGAAGCTGCAGCTTACCAATATTAGACGCAAGCTAAACTTCTAGAAAGCAGAACCCTCTCTGACAGAGAAACATTTAGGGACAGGAGAAAACATCTTGTACAATCCTGCTTACACTTGCACACAGTAACTTAGAAAGTCATCAAAGCAACTCAAACTTCAAAATGTGCTAAACTAGACTTAGCATAAATAGATTTAAGTCAGACCAACCCTATCCGGAAGCAGGTCAGACAAATCTTGCTGTGTGCAGCATCACAGGACAAGAAAAGTTTGTGCTCCACAAAAGCACCTATATGCAAACTGCATGAGCAGCCCAAAAGCCATTTACAGGAAATGTATCTGACTATGCAATATTTCAGCCAAAGGTAGTGTACTATTTCCTAATCATGATAGTGTGGAATACGTGCACGCAATAAATCCACAGTCATTGTAGATAACTTCATGTATGCCGATACCTAAGTATATGAAACCTTTATTTAACCCCTGAAAGCCTGGGACACTGAGAGAACAGTGCTCTAAAGCCAACCCCCAAAACCTCATATTTGGTACAACCACACTGATTAAACCTAACAGCATACAGGAGAATCACGCTTTGATAAAAGAACTATGACAAGTGACACATTCAAGACAGTCTTTAACACATAGAAAAAAAAATTCATGAAACGCAATCTAATCAAGTTAAAGCCTGTGAAACAGGTAAGAGTTTGAGGTTATCACTGAGCCACGTCAAATTAGATGAAAGTCTATCATATCAAAGGGCAGGCCAGCTACGCTGTAACAAGTGATAAGGCACATAACATCAAGACAAGGAGTTTCTGAACAATAAGGGAACAAGAGCCATGTTTTGCTAAACCACAGGAGCAATTCTAGATGGTATTGAAGAGTCATGGTCCTTCAGGCAACACAGGACTACCACCGAAACATAACCTGGCGGGAAATACAACTCTGTCTTGCACTTGGAAATCTGAGACTTCCACACCATTCCCTAATGGCGTTGCATTTGGTTACACAATTGCTCACTTTTTCAGTGGCATATTAATATGATACTCTAATTTTCGGCTTATTTCATGTTCCCTTCCATACTGTTACAAAAGTGGCAACTGATACTTGAATGCTGCCAAACATAATTTTCTCTTGATTTAACAAGCAAAGAAGGGGTAAGATGCACCTAGTTTTAACTTGAAGAGGAAAAAGGGAGCTGGAATCCACAACGGAGAAGCAGACCACTGCTCACTTTATCAGACTATGTAAACTGGGACCTAAATATTTTGTGGGCATTTTATGAAAAGATTTTTTCAGGACTAAAAATCATTAGTTATACACTCCATTTTTTCTGTCTAAAATAAGAGTGCCAACATGTAGTATTTGTTTTATTTCTGGTTTCACAACATTCCAGCCTTTGTTTGCAGAGACGTAGAGCTCTCATGCTGTTCATCTCTACTATTTCACCAACACATCACATAAAGTCCAGCACTCTGCCCATGATGAATGCTTCACATGACTATCAGTAATAAAGAGGACAAAATGACACTGAACAAAGAATCCAGAAGCATCTGGCAGACCAGATACCAAGTAAGTATAATTTAGACTATAGTCCCAAGAAGTTCGTCCCTTATTCTGTCAGTTTGTTGTAAAGACAAGATTATTGTTGCATAGCTGCCATTTATTGTGCTTGTACCAGTATTTCCTCAAAAAATCCCAGGTGTGGTATGTTAAAGAATTGTTTATTTCCTCTGACAGAGACACGAAACACAAGTTTCCACTTCTTAAGCAAAGGTCTGAAAACAGAGGGCAGCATAAGCCACACCCTGCATCACCACCATTTACAACTCCACAGAAAAGTGACATGTGCTTAAATGCAGCTGAAGAAGGCAAGGAAGAAAGTTGTTTACATTATACTGTTCTGTTTAAAGAGCTTCTCAAGACAGGCTAATGTTTAAAACAGCTTGATAAACAGTGTTCAGCTCTCTGCAGAATTTTCATAGTATTAATATTCTCATTCGCTCTTCCTCCTTCTACCATTTGACTTCCTCTTTCGACTGAATTACATTACGGCATGACTGAACAACCTTAAGAAACACCTCTAGCAGCTGTGCCCAAAATAAACCCACTTATTTATAGCCCCACCCCCAAATTTTTTAGACATGACCAACCTATAGCTATTATGAAACACTCGTTCATTCGTGAACTTCAATGGTATATATAAGAGTCATTATTACTTCACGGAAAGCAATTAAAATGATGAAAATAAGGCTTTTTCTCAGGAGTAACAAAGCACTAATTAGTCAATAGACCATGAAACTGTAGCCATTTGCAGCCATAGCAGCAGGACAACAGAAATACCAACCCCCACCAGCTTTCAAGAGAAAAAATTCCAAACCCTACATCCAGCCGTAAAATATGGGTTGTACAGGGCTGGCAGTAAGAAAGTATGGGACAGAGCACCACACAGTATCACTAAAACAGGCTCCCCAAAGATTAGGATACTAATTTGTCCAGCAGAGCAGAAAAAATTTAGTAAGCTTGGTTATTGTAAAGCTCTGCAACTCACCTCTGCTGATGCGTTGCTTCTCTCCAGAGAGAATGCCAGGGCTGTCGATGATACTGATGCTCTTCAGGACCTCGTTTGGTAGCTGAGAACACATGAACCTGCAGGAAAGGAGGGAAAAAACCCATTAAAAATAGCTCTTGCTCACAAACAGATTGTCGCTTGAGCGCTCCCCATTATATATCTGATTTAGAAAGACTCAAGTGGGATTTACAAAAGTTGCTGAATCCTGACGAATCTCTATGTTTGGCAACCGTACACGTTTAAGAAAAAATATAAAGAGAGCATCCCAAAAAAGAAAACACAGGGAAACATTGTAAAACTCTATGTCTATGTGCTGATAAGACTCCAAATTTTACAAGAGCTGACAACTTGGGCCTAAAATGCAACATTAAAAAGACTCCATCAAACCACCATTGTGCTAGGACCAAAATTAGTACACACAAGAGAAAATTCTTCATGTATTCCAGTTTATGCCCAAACTCAAAGACTGAAAAGGGGAGCAAGCAGAAAGCCATACTGACAATATGTTTATGATCCAGTCCCTGCCATATCTCCCCCTCGCCTGATCCAGCAGTGTTTGAGCGATCCCTACTCCCTAACCCACCACCCTCCTCAGTCGGGGCGCCAGTGAAAAACACCAGTATTTCTCCCACAAACCCAGCCAAAACTATCACACTGCCAGAATCAAGAGTTCAAATTACACACAGTATGCTCTAAACAATAACCTCCTGCCTCTGCAACAGGAGACAAATTCAATGGTGGTACTACGGAAAAATAAATAATTCATGAGGACTCAGAGCTGGGCAGAACACTTGGTGTGTTACATGCAAGCTACTCTGATGCTTCTGGGATAGTTCATGACTGAAGAACTTCCCTGCCCTTCATCATAACCTGCCTTTAAGAGATTTGCATAAGGGTTTAATCTTCTTATCAGGGAGCAGCTGAAGATACTAACGAGTGCACAGAGCAACCCACCCTCCTCCTGCGAGGCCACCCCACACAGGGTTAAGATGCAGCCTCAGGCTCTAAGATGGGGCTGCCCCACGTCAACCTATGGCTTCACAAAGCACACTGCCTCAAGACATAGGGTATCACACCAAATTGTAGCTGTGACAAGGTCAAACAAGACCTTTAAGGTTAAAGATGATCTGAGTTAGGAGGAGTTTAGCCAGTCAAACATCAGATACAAAATGTAAACTATATCAAAATCTAGATGATATTTTATACAATATAAATTATTCAAAGGAAATTGGGAAGAAAAGAAGTCCTAACACCTCACTTCACCTTGTTCTTCAAGAGACCTTGTAGCAATGAGCCTTTAACAAAAGCACACAGTGTCCCTTCTTGGATAAAACAGAAATGGCAGCATCACTTATGCCTCTCTCGGAAACCCAAGAGGGAATAAGGAAACAGCAGCCACCGGAGCTTCATAGAACCTTAGGGTATGTAAAATATAATGTAAAATGTATTGCTTATTTTAGTGGGGCACCAGGTATAGAAAATACCTCATACCTGAAGGAAACTCTTCCATTAGGGCTAATTTCCTACTAGCTTAAGAAATATTTCTGAAAGAGCAGTGAGGTACTTTTTGAGAAAATGACATTATTTGAACTTGCCAAAACCTAAAGACAGTGCTATGTCAAAGCAAACACCTTACGTGGAAGCATAGAGAATGTGCATAAGTGACAAAGAAAATACATTTAATCACGTGAACCATTACAAAAATACGTACATCACAAGTATGTACAGCATGAAGTAGCTTTCATAAATTTGGAAGTGTGAAGACTAAATTTTCATGTATATTTTTTTCTTATCACTCTCATTCAACCTTAGAAAGCCCAGTGCTTGTTCAGTATCACCAAGATGTTTCTAGACATATCTTACGGGAAGAAAGGCACTGTTGTGCCAGCTGAACAATACAGCAGTGTCTTGACGCAGGCACCACCTGAACTGGGACAGCTGGAAAAGACCATGCAAGGAAATAGAGAACTACAGGCCTAGAAATGTAGACACTGCCATCTTTGCAGAGTCATTAGTAGCAATGGGGGGAGAAAAGTACATGGTAAACACATCTGAAATAGAAGCACGAACTCAGAATTACCTGGCTGTTAACTTTTAGAGTACATCTTTAAGATAAAGATGACAGATGGGTTAAAAATCTTACCTCAAACTAATATTTCAGACAACTTAAAACTGTAATGATAGTGGTATTTAAATATCTCTTTTCAACACTGAGACTTATTTCTTAACATCCCACTTCATGCAGGTCATGAAAGTGCTGCATCATAAAAAACAGAACTATCCACCCTAATGACAAACAGACTTAAACCAAAAAAAAGTGTTACAAAAACAGTTGTATGAATGAGATGACTGTAATTGCTTATGACATGTGAGAATAGACCAGGACCACGCATTTCTTCTCAGTAGTACTAATTAATTTACATGCTTTTCTGGTAAAATGCAATATTCTTCCCTCACCAGCATCCAGGGGCACACTAGGTCCTGTCCCCCTCCCCTTTCCTCCCCAACTTCTTTAAAATTATACAGGAGAAATAAGTGAGTGATAGAGGAACAACTCTCACAAGCAATGAGATAAAGGGGGCAATTAGAAAGGGTTATGGAAAAAGACAAAAGCAAGGTAACATCAATAAATTAATGCAGCTAATTACTAAGTACAAGCCTTGATTGTGATACTGTGCTCTTGTTTGTTTCATTTTTTCCATTACCTCAGTCCCTGTTTCCTGTCATTTGGATTGTTACACTTGAATGAAAAGGGTACTCAACTTCATCATCTAAGCGTTCATAGCCTTAAGTTCCTCCACAAAACAAAACACTAGGATTGGGAAACCATTTAAAAAATGAAATAGGGGGGGGAGAGGATGAGGCAGGGTGGGGAGGGGGAAGTAGAGAAAAGTCTATTAAGGCAGGAGTGAAAAATGTAGTATCAGATAAAAAGAACAGTCCTTATGGCAAATGAGAGAAGGCAAAGTAAAATATGTCGTATGATTACAGGTAGCCTAGTAGGAACTCAAAGATACTGAAGCCTAAGACAATTTTATCTAAGTGAAGTCATAAAGAGAAAGGAGTTGGTAAGTTTTGAAAAATGCTAGGGCAAGATAAGCACCTAGATTTCTGCTGAATAACTAAAGAGTGAGAGTGACTGTTGGGGAAGATAAGGGTGCTCACAGTACTTCAATATAACCATATCACAGTCACCAGAGAACTGGAATAATTTAGTCAGTTACTTTGAAAGTACATCTCTTTAGCTATCCAACAATTCTGCTTTCATAATTGTCAGAACCCGACACAACTAGTTAGACGATTTAGGCAAAAAATTACATCGCCACTCATCCAAACATATACCATTATTAAATGTTCTGTGCAAATATTTGAATATTAAGCAAAATACAATTTACAGTATATTAATTTTTTGTAGAGAGAGCACAATGGTGAGGAAAGGGAGAAACAGAATAGTGATCTGGAGGACAGAACTTAGCCAATAATCTCAAAACTGTTATTTAAAATGGGACTTGACTACAGCTTCCCACAGCACATATTCTTATCTCTGCAAAGCGATAGCCAAGCCAACTGTAAGCAACTACAGACCTTCTTCTTTGAATAAGCACAGCAAGAGATAAAACTGTACATGATGAACTTTTCACACACATGCCAGTATTTATCAGCCAAACAGGAAAGTTTATTGTTAAAAAGAACCAATTTAGATTAATTGGCTTGAGAAGTGAGGCCTCCATGTCAAGCTCCCATCAAATACAGGAAGAAAACAAGGTGATTGCTCAGACAATAAGAACAGAGTTATTAGTAACTAACTCTCAACTGGAAATATTTAGCATGCTACTTAACTTCACTATGAAAATATTCACAGCCCCCGAACAACTCTTCCCTTTTTGCAAATACACAGCAGAAGCTAACACTATCTCCCTGGTCTATGGAACTACTTGAACACCAGGTAGTCAGTATTAAACACTTAACAGCTTGAGTTTTTATTTTATCCAAGGGGCAAATTTGAATCCTTTCCATTCTTGTAGGTCTTTTTACATATCCCAACAATTCACAATTTTAAACAGCTATACCAAGACATCCAGTGAAATCGGGAAAGGAAGAAGACAGCATCAAAGGGAAAATATTTGTTTTCTTTTTTTTTTTGAATGGTAGTTTTTAATAATAGTACTAACCTATCAGTTTTATTGAGTAGAATTTTTGCATAAACTGATCCTGAACTGTTCCATCCAGTGTAATGCCTCACAAACAAGTAACCCAGTGGATAATTTCTAAAGTTTTCTGTGAACTAGTTTTAACAACTATTTTCTATTCAGGTAACTGAGTATCTCTATCCTAATGCCACCCTACCTAGTACTGCCTTTTTTTATTTAATTCACCTGAACTGCCACCACTCCTGCTTGCATTTGAATATTTATTCCATGCTGTTCAAAACAAAACATGCCAAAATTCAGACCGAATCATCAGAAGACAGAAAGCAAGATGATCTCACCTGTTCAGGAAAGCATTTCCAAAGCGGCCGAGTTTCCGGAATGGCTTTTTAGGATCAACAACCAGGGCATTTCCAGGAACATTTCCTTCTGTTTCTCCATACATCACAGCAATAAAGGAATCTGTGGTAGGCTCTGGACCAATCCGCATGCCTGGAAAGTCTTGCTCGAGCAGGTATCTAGACGTGGAGAATACATAAATGTATTTATACATAATAGCTATATTTATACATAAATATTCCAAAAGAATGAATGATTGGGATCCATGGCAAAAGCAAATACCTATAATTCACTTGAAAACTCCCAAGGATATGCTCATTCTATAAGAAGATGATTACATTTTCCTGCATTTCATTATTTCTGTTAACTGGGGAAGGAGGAAGGGAACTGAATTTGTTTTTCACAATATCTAGGTAAAAGGATAAAGTAAATCCCTTTACAAAGACAGTGTGGAAAGCACTTCCTCAAATGCCTCAACCATTTAAGTAGATGCTTCTATCAATGATCCGAATGCTGTAGGTTACACAACAAGATATGGCTGCTTTTCTGAGTGTTTTCAAGCCTATACCAGTGCTATGGGTACAAAAAGGGAATGGTTTGAGACTGCATGTGAGCAGATCCAGTTGGCTGACAGATCTAATGCTTTAATAACTTGGTATGATCTTGCGAACTTTAACTCATCCTACCAGAGGCAGAGAGAGCTGTTATGAGACAGTAAAGTTATATCTGTTTGGGAATTTTTTTTTTCTTTAGACCTGCATATCAAAAAGTAATTGTTAACTAAGTCAGATCTGCAGAACTTGAGGCCTAACAGTGAAGAACTTCCAAAAAGCATCAAGTCAGGTAGTGCTATGCCACCAGAAACCATCTTGCACCTCCCTTTGAGTAGTCTACTGACAGAAGACACAGACAGCACATACTCAGTGGACCAAGGCTTGACTTTCCAGACAACATTAAGTGCGTATTTAAGTATTAAAGCAATGGAACCAGGGCATTTATTTACATAAAAAGCCTGTCTGCATCCCTTCATGGAAGTATGAAGTAAAAGCAGCCCCAAGTCCTTCAAGCAAGCCTCCCTCTAGCCCACATTCTATGACAACCAGCACTGTTCAGAGGGACACAGACAACCCTGCTTAACTTTAAAGCATGAGTGTTATTGTCCTCAGTCACAACAGCACCATCTTGGCACTCAAGACTAAACCAAAGTGTTTTCAATGTCGCCCTGCAGTTCTTAAAAAAAACCACCACAATCTTAATCAACTACAATTTAACTATTTACATAATCAAAACTGGATTTACGTAAGAATTCTTCTTCGAGCACAGGTGGTGGTCCTACATACAACTAGAGCACGTAACTACAGTTACGTTTCAGTCCATCTATATTAATGCTGCTCTTTTAATAAAGTTTTATTCTGGACTTAATCCAACAATTATAGCCTATTCAGCTATAATTCCCTAAATCAATACTGATTTGAGAGGACTTCCTGGCTGCTTTTGCTGCAAAAAACATTTTACATAGTACCTACACTTGCTGAACAATCTCTGTCTTTATTTAAAGTATCCAAGCATTCACAAACTTCATAGATCAGTGCACAGAAGCTGAATTTAAGGAACTAAATATATGTTACATATTTCAAAGACTGTTTTCCACTAGCCTTAGCAAACTGGCTCCAATTAGCTCAACCTATGGCCAGGGAGCATGGAACAGTTATTTACATGAGATTTCCTGCAGATTTCTGCTTCCAAAAAAAAAGAAATTTAAAAAACGCCAATACTATAACTTGTGAGGAAGGAGGAACATAAGAACAATCATGCCAGAACATGCCAAAGGCATGTTTTATCTCTAGAACAATCTGTAGCTAATGCACAGTAACAGGGAAATAAAACTGACCCCTCTCCAAAAGCAAATGAAACAACACTCAAACCTCTCTGCCCACACAGATTTGTAAAATGCAGCAGATCCCTCACTGTAAACTAGATCATGTAACAAAATGAAGACAAAACTCCTTTAATTGCTCACCAGTTGAACCTCTCATGGAAATCCGTGACTTTCAAGTGTTGCGGCAAACAGCGGAACACCTGAAACACGAAAGCGTGTTCCTGCCTCTTCACAGAACATCATTGCAGACCAGAGTTCTCTAAAACAGGATGCCAAGGCTAACTCAAAGGAGCCACTAAAATTTTCTAGATTGGAGTTATCCACGGCTTTGATTTTGAAAGATCAATTACACCTTCATCTTTTAAAAAAAGGTTTTTAACCTGCCATGATAAAATGTTCGACTTCAAACATTGCTTTTTCTCATTGTCCTTCTTCTAAAAGAGAAGGAATATCTAAGAACTTGTAAATAAGCTCTTCTCTTGATACAAATTCTCATTCCCAGGCTTCTGCTGACAGAGGCAGCAGCTCATAAGGTGACAGACAACATACACAAGAAGATGCTCCAAGAGCAGCAGTAAAGAACATATATTGAATCAAATGCCCAGGAGTGAAGTCCCACATCCCAGGTCAAGGAAAACTACATTGTGGGATCTGAATACAGGAGCAGACACCTCCAGGGTAACAGGATAATTGCCATCTATCATAAGCTCATAAATCATGGCACGATTAAGGACATTCAGTGGTGACAGTCTTTTAGATGCCTAAAAAAGTAATTTCATGGCCTGCTCATGAATTTGCTGCACATGTAACACTTGCAAAATTAAAGAGCTACAAGTACGGAGCACCTTTCAGGATTTCCAACATCTCTATTTGCTGCTCTGAACTCGATAGTGCAAATTCAGATTAGCTGTTTATTGAAATGACTAAACCAGAATAAAGTGCTACTGAACTGCAATGATACTTCCAAGTTAATGTCATAAAGGCAGCTTTAAAAAACAGGCTTTTATAGCGATAACAATCCAGGAAGGCAAGACCTCCTTCCAAATAGCAAGCCCCACCCAACAGTCACAATGCTCTGCCCGGTACGACTATTCAACAGACAGCAATCACTTTGCAACACAGGTATTTTCCATTAAGATTGGCTCACAATTGCACATCAAGAATTAGTAGACTAAAATAAACCAATGGCTGTGCGCAAGTGTGATGGATTTGGCTGGGACAATAACTACTATATGGCTGTGTTTTGGATCTGTGCTGAAAAGTGTTGACAATACAAGGACATCTTCATTACTGCTGAGCAGCACTTACACAGAATCAAGGCCTTTTCTGCTTCTCACCCCACCCCACCAGCAAGTGGCTGGGGGTGAACAAAGAGTTAAGATGGGACACAGCTGGGACAGCTGATCCCAGCTGACCCAAGGGATATCCTGTACCATATGGCATCGTGCTTAGCATATAAAGCTAGGGGAAGAAGGAGACACTTGGAGTGACAGCATTTTCTCTTTCCAAGTCACTGTTATGTACGATAAACCCCTCCTTTCCTGGGAGTACCTGAACACCTGCCTGCCCATGGAAAGGAGTGAATGAATTCCTTGCTTTGCCTTGCTTGTGATGCTTTTACTGTACCTACTAAACTGTCCTCATCTCAAGCCATGAGTTTTCTCACTTTCACCATTCTGATTCTCTCCCCCATCTCACTGTGCAGGGTGTGAGTGGCTGTGTGGTGCTTGGTTGCAAGCTGGAGTTGTGGGGTGAGCTAAGCCACAACACGCTATATCACACTCCTCAGCACGAATAAACAGTTTTACTTACCCACACAAAAGGTAAGAGCAGCCTTCTGTAAATCGAAAAGCTGCCAATGTTTCTGTACCAAAAGCTACATTAGCACAGGAAAATACCTGGATTTTCAGCATTTGCAACTACATGCTCGTCTCAGGAATTCTCAGCATAGAAGGAGTTCAGAAAGGCTCACAGGAAGAATGCTTAAAAATAGCCAATGCCCCAAAGACAGTCTAGATCAAACAACAGACATCCTGTTGATTCGTCTCCCTTTGTGTTTACCTGGGCTATAACCTTTCAGCTTTGCCAATAAACATTCATCTATGTTCCTCTGCAAGACGTATAGCCAGACTACAGGAAACTAGTTTACAAAGTTCCAGAGACAGAAAAGATTACAAATCTCACAGTAAAATACTTGCAAATACTGATTACCATCTGAAGTCTAAATGCATTAGCTAAGCCACACTAATGCACAAATGCTGGACAGAGCAGCACTGAACAGGGATACCCTGTGATGCATCGGGAGATAAACTCATGGCTCCTTTACAGGGCTGCTCACCTCCATGCTACATACTGCACCAAATATTCTGCTTTTTTTTTAAACAGCAAAACTAGCAGATGTTTGCTTTAGTGTAAGAATTCTGCTCTAAACAAGTCAAAGCTTTCATGTAACAAAGAAGATACAGCTTTCACCCAAAGAAATTAAGACGGATCTTCCTCCCGCTTCACCCCCAAAGAAATAGATGCAGCTGCACAAGTGATTGCACCCACTTGCAGACTCCAGACATTATGCATACAAAAGGGTGCTTGCACAAAAGTCAGCTCTGGCTGAGTTAAATAGCTGGAAGTTTACAATTTTTAACCTCTGAGCAATACCTGCAAGCAAAGTAAAGGCACAGCCTTGCAATCTGAGGAATTTACTTCTGGTTTGTCTCATGTTGATAAGTTCTTTTAAAAAACATCAGTCTCCTACACTTTTAAAATAGAAAAATAAATGACAAGTTTAAACACTATTAGACTGAAAGTTTAATTAACTGTTAGAAGGAAAGAAACTACCTATTTGCATTGACTACCTCCTATCTCTTTTTCATACAGTACAATTCTCCTCTCCCTCCTTTCCCCATTTTTTTTCTAAAACAGGCATGAGAAATTGAGACAATTACAGAAGCTGCAAGGCCAAGCAGCTCACATGTAAGATAAGCAATTGGCTCTCACCATGCTCCCACTTCATTAAACACAATTGGACAAGCATTCACATTTGGATGTATTTGCTTGAATTGTCAGCATTGTCAAATACTTGAATAAAACTATCACCACACTACACCTTAGACAGCAAAACTGACAGGTTCCACCACATTGTTCCAAGTGCCAAAGCGGATAAACAGCACTGAGTGAAAAAACACAAGAGCTGAAAGAAACCTGGAAGTGTTTGTTTGTGTATCTTAATCCCCAGGGACATTTAGTCACTGGTAGATCAGTGTTTTCCATAAAGACTGAGTGGAAGGAACTGGGTGGATATGGATGTGTCAGAGGTATGAAAATCTGAAGTTCTCACAATAACGTCTAAATTAAAGTAAACCCAAATGAATATTTGACAGCTAAACAGAATTGTTATGTTCACAAATAAACTCAGTAGTAAACACTTAGGTAGACCTAATATACCCTCCTGACCATGAAGTGGAGAAATGTGAACAAAAAGCAGTTTTAATTAAGATTTAAAATAATGTTTGCTTATTAAAAGGTTTGCAGGAATAAAAACCCTGTAGTGCTACCTCATTCTAAGAAGAAATAATCTACAACAAAGATAAAATTATAAAAATCTTGAGAGGGTATGATATTTTTCCATGAGAGATTCAGCCTATCAGAGGGGAAATTTATTTCTGGCTGACCTGGACACTATAATATTTTCCCATGTCTTCTTCTAAGTCTTGCACAGAGCATACAAGAAATTATCTTTTTTTGCCATTCTTTTTCTCCTCGAAATTGGATTTTGAGTAACAGTCACTGTGACACTACTGTCTAAGTTGCTGCCCATCTTCAACGGAGCATTTTTTCATGCTGATTCAACCAATTATTATCTACACTATAGAGAGCACTGAGGTAATGAATGCTGATCATAGTGAGGTCCTTTAGAAGCAATAACAGATATTCTGCTATTGATTTGGGCTCAAACCCTCAATGCCTGTCTTCTCCAATACCTTGTACCAGATTAAACTGCTCTGCAAGCTACCTAAAATGGGGACAGGAGGAAGGGGTAAGAGGGTAAAGAGAAGGGTACATCACAGCAGAAGCCACCTCCTGCATCAAGTCAGGTATTTTAATACAACACATGAGAAATCATATTTGAAAACTTCATCTCTGTCCAAATCGTCTGGGCATCTCCATCCAGCACTAACAAATGCTAAAAAAAAGCTGGAAAGAGCTGTAATAAATTATAGGTTTTTTTCTCATTCAGACTGTACATTAGTATCCGTGAATCCTTTTGCTCAGTATTTTATTGTAACAGTGATACCAAGTTACTCACAAAGCAACAGTAGCAAAAACACACATAAGGCACTGCAAGGAATATTAATGTTTCCAAGCACAATACTGACTTGCACTTCAGTCAAATACGGGCAGCTATAAAGGACAGAAGAGTTGAATGGCCATAAATCAAGAACCAGTGTTCTCAACCAAGGCAAACTCTTACAGGAGGGGAGAAATAAAGTTTTCTAATTGCAAATAACAGAACAACTCTGCTGACAGGCAGAACAAATTCTGGTATGCACATATTTGGGACCTTTCTGCCTCCCTCTGTATCACCCATGCTGTCCCCATCCCTTGTCCATAAGCCAAGTAACAAGACTTATCTGGACATATATACAGACTAACAAGGCAACTGTAATTTTAAAGAAGAAAATAATGAGTATGCCTAGAGAAATGTTAGAAAAATCCAAATCAACCACCCCCCACACACACCATCTTGTGACTGCCTGTGGAGATCCTGAAACTAAGTTTCTTTTCTTTTAATTACAGCCTTATTTCTATTTTAAACATATTCCTCTGAGCAACACCTCTTTACATGTTTGTGGGAATTTAGTAATAATCAGTAAAGAAATCATGCTCAGCTTCAAGCTTTCAATTAGCTAGTTGTAAAACCAGAAAAGACACATGATTAGTTCTGTAAACATCTGAACAGCTCTCAGGTGATTAAAGGTAAACATTGCTCTTCAGTGGAGAGGGGAGGTAGGTATTTTGCACTGCAAGAAGAAAACACTGCTATGGCAAGGCTGCCTGTAGTCTTTGGAACTGAAAGAAATATTTTAAAATTTTACAGAAGGACTATAATGAACTTCAGCTATAAGCAGGTCAAAATGTGAACCAAGCGACCACTCAGCGTCTTTTGCAGAGTTGGGCACAACCTTAGACCTAGTTGTAAGGGGCATGTGAGAGAGAAACTCAAACATATGCAAAATATTCGCAGGTTCATAATATTGTGCTTACCCGAGATATGCTTCAGCTTCCTGAAAATGAGTCACTAAGAAACTTAGAAATAAGGAACAGAGGAAAGACAGAAAATACTACAACAGGGACAACATTGTTAAGCTCTCTTAGTGGTGATACTGCTTCTTCAACGTAATTGATCAAAATAAAGGCACATGGAAGGGGAGACTGTCCAGATACCACGCGTTTTTTGCCCAAAACTCTTGTCACGTTACGCTTTTACCATCACATCCGATCGGTGCACTAAGCTACTTTCAGGAAAGAAAGGGGAGGAGATAAGGTTAAATGATCCCTCATGGCCGGTGCAGTCATACTGTTTTAACACGAAGCCCCTGGTTTTCCTTCGAAATAACTTAGAGATTAAAAGAACTAAGAGGAAGCACGCAACGAGGGTACACTTTCTCAGCAGACCATGAAATAGAGATAATATTCTTGAACAGGAAGCAAGCGGCGAGCTTGTAACAGGGTCGGGAGCGGCACCATCCTCGACACAGCACGGAGGCTCTCGGTAAGC
>VZTI01001449.1:496058-522617 GCA_013397865.1 Struthidea cinerea
TTTTTTTTTTTTTTTTTGTTTTTGTTGTTGTTGTTGTTGTTGTTGTTAATATGAAACAATTAAAATGGCACTTCACTCTGCCAACACGCTAAAGGCTAAATATGTTGGGTGCTTTGCTCACTATGAGAGCAGGCATGCAGCTACAATTGCACATGGAACATCTGGTGCCAGACTGAACAAAAAAATTCCCTGCCTGGATAACAGGCAAGAGTGTTACAAAGGTTGTATCTTACTTAGAGGCAAAAATGTAACAGGAAACAAAACTCCCTCCCCCATCCCCAGAGTACTGGCCAGGCAAGAGACCGTGTAAGACAGCGCCAACGCCATGCGGCAGGCATGCCGGCCGGCTGGCTGGCACAGCGGCAGACGTGCTGGGTGACTGACTGGGATTTTTCTCATCTATCAGTTGTGAGACTTCATGAACTGTTTTTAAAAACTTGTTTTGAAGCCTCTCCTGCTACCTAATTTTAGCATTCAGGGACAAACAGCTTCGAATACTATCAGAACATCAGAATGAAACAAAAAAGCAGTTAGCTTGATAACTTTTTAAGGTTTGTTTCTTTTTCACAAGGATGGTTTAAACTGTAACTCAAAGCAGGGTGCTGTTACCATACCTTTCCACTTGGAAAACTCGCTCTCTAGGTAGTTGTTGTTTATCTGGAAGCCCTTCAGGAAGTTATGGATTTCTGAGGCTGCTGGACGTAACATTGCAACATCTCGGAAAATTTCTGAAAAGCTGTCCGTAGGACAAGCCACTCGAGTATCCAGCTCATTTGGTCTCGTCGGGAATAGGGCTCCATCATCTGCAGAAGAAAGAAAAACAGTTTATGGATGTGGTTTGTTTCACTGTTGAAGTCAATCTGTGCAGTCATAATTTGGTTTAATATGTTTGGAAAACTTGGACTCCTTTCTCTTTTTACTTCCAGGATTTTCACAAATCTCAATTTTTTTTAAGCTAAGCTTTGAAAAATCCCTTCTTCTCACTTCACAGTAATAAAGTCTTTGTTTGTACTGCAAAAGAGTTCACCTCACCTACTAGAAATTTCTTTGCTTTGCTATGATTTTATCCATTAAATATCTTGCACTTAACTTTGTCTTCCTCTGCTAGTCCATGCCACGCTTTCTCTCTCAGACACATGAAAAGCCACACAATAACAATCTTTCAGCCACACAAACATAATTAAAGTTCCTCACTAGAAAATACAAACTCTTTGTTTTAACAACCAGAAATTACTCCCTCACAAGTCCTAGAAGATAAAACATATAAGCCTTTTTGAAATACTTCTCTTCTTTGTCATCTTTTCTCATTGTAATGTGTTTGCCTTGTGTATTTGTCCTTCAAATCTGACCCTGCAGATCTTTCCTAATTTTGCATCATGTTTTGCAAATCTCATCCTCATGACCAGTTTGGAACGACTTCCAACAGCACTGAAGTTTGTGTCAATGCTTTGTAGACTTCAGAGATGCAAAGATGTTGTTTGCTCTTGTTTCCCTGATGCTTCAACTTCTGAGAGAGGAACCACAAGACTGTGGAATGCTACATGAGCATCTTCCATCTACAGGGATATTTTTCTCTAGTTTTACCCTTGTGCTCAGAAAACATCTCATAAGAGGGCCATTGTCTCTTATTTTTCTGTGATGGATCCTGTGGGTTCTTTTCACATACAACTGAAATAATTGCCATATGCAATACATAGCATGAATTTCCTCCTGGTTTATACGTGGATAATGGAAATCCCCGAAGAGAACATTCCAAAAGGGCTTTGTAAAATTCAGTAAGAGAATAGCAGCACAGAGGAAAAAAATAAAAAAGGAAAGAGAAAATAAAATAATCGCATAAGAATAACCCACCTATGTCAGTAATTTTGTCTCGGGTCCATTTGTGCCAGAAGTCTTCTGAATTAACAGATATATACCAAGCATCCATGAGATTCAAGGAAAATACACTGCTCCAGACCCCTGTGGCATAGGATATATGTGACATATTTGAAAATAAATGGAGTGCAAAGGAATTTGTTGTAAACCTAAATTTGCAATGCATTTGCTGTTGAATAACTGTGTCACTGGGCACTTCAGGGAATGGGGACAGAAATGTCCCTGCATCACTCTAGAGAAGGTAGGAAGAAAGTGCCAAGGTGCAGAAAGTGAAGACAGCACTTCTGATCACAGAAGGGAAGACCTGGGTCCCTATCTGAAATTGCAGCCAGGGATGGAGAGATTCCGAGTTGCTTCCTTACACCTCACCATTAGCTGTAGTGAAACCTCCACACAAGCAAAAAGTTTCAACTTCCCAAAAAACCCCCTTAAACTTCCTTTTTCCTTTATGCAGTTGGTGGAAGTAGAAAGAACAATGAGGCAAGAGATTGCTTTCGCAAAGGGAAGAAAGATTTCCTTACTGCTTTCACTTTTTTTATGCAAGAGGGAAAAAAGATAAATATTACGACTTATTTGCACTCTGAAAGGGAAATGTTATCTTAAGAATTAATCAGGGCAAGGTGTGGCAGGAACTTTGTAGATAAAAAGGTGTATTTTAGAGATGCAGGCTGCAGAAGAAATGGATGATTTAACTCAGCAGCAACGATACACAATTTTTGTTGTTGACAAAAATATATAAGTACTGCGAAGGTCTCATGTCAGTAAGCACAACCACTGATGAAATCAATAAATCTGTTAAGATCAATAAGATCACAGAGAAAATAAAAAATCCTGCAGCTAGGGACCTGTTATCAGTCCTAATATTTTACCATATACTGCTCCAGGCAGATAAAAAACACACTAACTGTTTAATTGCAGAAGAGGGGTTTGTGCAGGAGCAGATTATATTATATTACATTTTCCCAGAACAACAAATCACCTTCCAAAAAGCAGATTCTGGATTCTGGGATTTTCTTCATCAGGCGACCCATGAAGAACTCGCTTCCAAAATCTTCTGCACGAATGAAGGCTCCATATTTTGGGAATCCTACCTCGTAAGGGGTGAATTCCACCCATTCTGAAAGAAAAGGCATAAAACAGACAGATTACAGCAGCAGAGGACTAATTATTTGAATAAAACATGATATTGGCCAGGTTAAGGCAGGCTGGTTTCTAGCTAACACACTTTGCAAGCAGGCACTTATTTACTGTACATTTCACAGTGGTGAATATGCAGAACAGATTGTCCTCTTAAATCTATATGTCTCTATAAACTTTCTGACACTTTCTACAGAAGTGCATAATGTCTTCCATTGTCCTGCTTTTGATCCTGAATATTGAATTACGCTAAGGTCTTCAAAATATTAACTATTAAATTTCTCCTCTGAAGTATATTAGCCTTTCAGAGTATTTGCACATTGAATTGATATCCTTATCTAATCCTAAATTGACTCCAATTGGGATTAAATGTTAAATGCAGTTCTGGAGTATTGTTACCTCTAAAATCCTGGTCGCTGATTTTATCCTTCACATTGAGAGAGAGGTAGATGGGCAGGGGGTTTTGACCCTGATTTAGTGCCTGCTGCTGATCTGTGAGCTTATGGCAGTCCTCCTGTTTTGAAGAATGACAGTAGCTGAGGACAATTGGATGACACAAAGAGCCTCCCACTTCATCTAAACCTGGGTTCTGACAACGCGGTGCACACGTGACTCCAACTACGATGCTCCCCACTCGTTTAGTTCAGAAAGGTGCTGCCATCCCTATCCCTGCCCCTCCCCTGCCCCAACACAAATAATCCTAAATTCATGTTGAAAGAATATGGTAAGGAGAAAATGCTGTTATCCTCATTTTTTATTTCAGAAGAAATGTCTGGAAATGTTTGCAAAGCACTCTTGACAGGAAATATTTCATTATGAAAATGTAAACCTATCCCTGACTTCCCAGAAAAACACCTTTTCCTCAGACCTGTGACAGAGACATGGCTCATGAAAAGTTAAGGGCCAGCGAGCCTTGGCCCTTCTGCTGCAGAGCTCAGGCAGGGTGGAAAGGGCAGGATGGTTTGGGAGCAGAACCAAGGTTTGTGAGTGCAATTCTACAAGCAGAGCAGCCTATGGAAGCATGGCTGTGCCACCAGGTTTCCCTTGGGCTGTTGTTGGTCAGGGGACAGGGCTGTGGGGACACTTGCCGCTCCCTGCTGAACACAATCCCAGGGAGTCTCTACCACTTTACTGTGACCAGGCAGTAGAAATGTAGATGTGTGTGGGGTTAATCATATTACAGGGGGAGTGTTTTCTCGTTCCAAAGTATAAATGGCCTAGTGGGAAAGAAATATTCATGAAGATTAAAATAGAGCCTGAACACGGCTCTTGTTGGAAAGGTTTACCAGGTAATGTCTTATTAACAGCTCAAAAATACTGTCTTTGGGCTTGTGATTTTCCTTTGCCTTGCCTTATTGTGCAGCTCTTTAAAAAGAACAGCAGGATTTTCATTCAAATATTTACGTGTGAATTCACAGAATCACAGAATGGCTGGGGTTGGAATGGCCCTTAAAAATCACTTTGTTCCAATCCCACTGCTATAGGCAGGGACACCTTCCACAAGACCAGGCTGCTCCCCATCCAACCTGGTCTTAAACACCTCCAGGGATGGGGAGTCCACAGCCTCTCTGGGAACCTGTTCCAGTGCCTCACTACCCTTATAGTGAAGAATTCTTCCTAATACCTAAATCTAAAGCTACCCTCCTTTAGTTTAAGGCCATTTCCCCCCTGTCTTATCACTACCTGCCCTTGTGAATAGTCCCTCTCCAACCTTCTTGTAAGCCCCTTTTAGAGTCTGTGAAGAATAAATTAAAAGCTGTTCATACAGTAAGTTTCCTATTATTTATTTTCATTCCCATCCTTTCTGTACCAGGTGTGATGTT
Organism: Struthidea cinerea; assembly: GCA_013397865.1. Lineage (NCBI taxonomy): Eukaryota > Metazoa > Chordata > Aves > Passeriformes > Corcoracidae > Struthidea > Struthidea cinerea. The sequence goes on from VZTI01001449.1 coordinate 500,894, forward strand.
AAGATCTGTATAATATAAGACCTGTATAATAAAGGCACATGCTTTAGGCATCTATATGAAAAACAAACAAACAAGCAAGCAAAAAACCTCTTTTGTGTGAGGGTGGACAAATATTGGCATGTGTAGCCCAGAGAATTTGTGGAGTCTTCAACTGTGGAGATATTCAAAGCCCACAGTTCAGGGTAGCTGGCCCTTCCTGATCCTGCTTGGACAAAATGAACTCCAGAGGTCCCTTCCAATCTCAACTATTTTTTGGATTTACTGTCTTTCCTTACTGCTGTATTCACTAAATATTCAAATCTGAAGAGAAAGGTGCTGTTATTGTACCTTTTCATGTAACATGCTTTCAATGATGAGTCCCCACAGATCTGTGAAACACAGCTGGTGTCCTTCCTGTTTCCTCTGGCACAACTCTTTCAAATAGTATTTCAGACGATCAGGGGCGAAACAAGTAACAAACTTATTTTTAAGTACATGCTTTCGGGCATCATTGAGTGCTTCCTTGAGATCCTTTTGGGACCAGTCAGGATCTTCATACAAGTTTGACATGGTCCTAAAAAAAAAACAAACAAAAAAAACCACAGAGAAAAGTGTGAGTTCTGAAGCAGAGCTTTGGGAAGTTATGAAGGTTTGTGTACTGTCTTCATTTACATGAAAAAACACCATGTGTTTGGTACTATCCACATGTTTAATTAATTCCAAACGTGGGAAAATACCCACTAAAAGAAACAACAACAAAAAAAACCACAGCAGAAAAAGAAAGCCTTTTCTTGATTGTTAAGATCATATAACTCAAGATCACTTCCTGATGTAATCTATGGAAAATTCCTGTGTACTTATCTTGGTCTTACCATGTTGTTCCAGATAAACCAGTGATATACGAGACACAATCCAAGACATTCATTTCCTGCACACTGAGGAGGTGAGCGTACATGGCTGTCAGAGCTCTGGTTCCACCACCCGTTGTCATGATTGCCACCACAGGTACCTGTTCAATCCCAAAATACATGCATTTAGTGACGTGGTCTGAGAAGGCACAGAGACAGCTCTGATTAGAAGGAGAAAGTTACAGCACTGATAAAGTAGTAAAAAAATGCCACCAGTCCAATGTGAAGAAAAACATGAATTAATAACGGGGCGCGTTAGGAGTAAGAAATACTTCATGTTTCCCTCTGTCAAGCAACTCTGCATTAGAACATGAAATCCATTATCACATTTTCAGTGCTCTATTTCAAAACCATTAACAAAAAGTTGCAAAAAAATTAGAGGAAATTGTACCTTCTTTCATCTGAATCAGATTATTATCAGATACAATAGACCAGAAAATATCAGTGCTGTCTCACAGTTTCCATGCAAGCAGTAACCTCCTTTTTCCTGAAGTTTGCTGAAACCATTGTACAGTTATTCCACAGGCCATACTAGAAACGTCATGACTGATGGATTTAAGAGCACAGGCCAGTTCAGAACCCCTGAAATCAGAGGCTGGTTACACCAATCCCTTTTACAGTTGCTGGAGGGAAAGAGAAACCATGCTCATTCCACCTACCACCTATGTATATACAGTACTAGGTATGCAAGTGAGCTGCAATTACTTGCTTCTGTGATCATGTAAAAATCCAGGGACTGGCAGTCTTAGAAAAAGAACTAATTCATAAATATGAATTGGCTCCTTTAACAGTAAAGACAGATACACTGGAGTGAAGGAATGTCGTGTACAAAATCATCAGGAGAATCTAGAGAGATTGTTCTGCAGGGAAGTATGGGTGGCTATACACCTGAGGGGAAGGGAATGAGCCATGGCTTAGTGCTGGCATTTAAGTGTAAGGTCTTCTGTCTGAAAGGTCCAGCTGTGCCAAAAAAGCTGAACTCAGTTTAGGTCAAAACAAGCAAAATTTATGCTGTTTGCCTTTGAGTTTAGGCTTCACACCGCCGTCATGAGTGCCTAATTTAAAAAAAAACACACCTGATTTTCCCCTGTCCTTAAACCTCTGTTATCAAACCTGTTTGCTGAGCAATAACATGCTAAAGCAGACAGACTGTGTGCTGTGCTCACACGACGGGAACCTAAGTGGTGGCACAAAGGATAAACAAAACAAAGTCCCGTTTTAGCCGCGAGGGAATGAAGTGCTGAATCCACTGTCTAGATCTGGCTTAAAAGAAACTTTGGCTTTGGCTCTGAGAGCACCTAGCCTTCCTCTACATTATGGTGCAGGCTGCTACTGAACACAAGGCTAGATTCTTTAGCTTCAGGGCTACAGGTTTTTTATTAATGTTTCTGATGAATACTCATTTCTTCCCTAGAATAGAGAAAAGAAGTCAGCCACAGAGAAAAGAATTCAGCTATAGTTTATACATGAAACTACGAGGCTTCCAGGAAAATGTGACCATCAATGCTATATTTTGACACTCATATGTGCAGAAAGCAGAGTATAATTATGGCTCAGGCACCTCATCATCCTGCAAGTCCTCTTCCAGGTGGAGAATGTCCTTCAAAGCGGCTGCAACCACCTTCTTCCTCTTGTGAATGAAATCCTGCTCCTGGACGCACAGATCAAACCCCAGACGTACATCTAGGTCGTCCTGGCTGGAACACGGATCAGGTATCATACATCACATTTGTAGTCTAAGCCAGCATTTTAATTGCTTTACCTCATAAATAGACATGCCTTCACTACCAGGTCTATATAAAGCAAAGCAGGAAGATATTAAATATTCTGGTTTTTTCTTGGAGAAAAAGAGCCTGTCTGCCTCTGAACTGAAAGGAATTTTTTTTTCTCCCTGCCAAAAACGCCTGGAATTAAATACAGCTACAAGTAACAGACGTTTCTTTTCCAGACATGCACCCAGACGCCTGCAGAGGGCAGTGTTTTAAAGGTGGCTTTTAAAAGTTCTGCAACCTTCCACTGACACCTGCGAAACGTTCTACTGAAGTGTAGATTTACATGATCAGATGTTCTTGTGAGGTTCATAAGCATTACATATGGGGTTTGAAAGCTGCTATGAAAATCTTGCGTAGGCGTTCTGAGGAAGAAGTTTTTAAATGACAGCTGTAAACTGTATGTATATTTCATAGCATATTTACTGAAAATAAAGAGCATGATAGAAGATGCACCTGCTTTTCTGGAAGTCCTCTCCAATTGGTTACAATATGGTGCATAATGTAACATATTCATCTTATAAATTTTACCAAGGCCTGAATGATATTCCAAAACACACAGTGTGTTTCCTCGTTTCCTTGGTTTAGAAATGGGCAATCACTTCATTGAGTTTATTTGCATTTATCTCTTTGAGTAGACATTAAGACAATAAATGCAGTACATATATTATTTCTTAATTTTTTTTTTTTTTTCCATCTTAAAGGATCCAGATACTCTGATTTTGATCTTTTAGTGAAAGAAAACAGTTAAAGAGACCTTTTGGGAAACAGAAAGGGTTTTTTCAATTAGTTTTGAAATTATGCTTTTATTGAAAAATCTGTATTTTTCAGTGAAATGTAGAGGTATCAGAGTATGTACAGTGGCCCTTACCATGTAATATTGATTGCAGCACAATATGAATAGAAAATAGGTGTGTTCTTTATAAAACCTTTTCTTAACATCCTATCCCATTACAAAAACTTGGTTGCTGAAAATCTTTGCATTATGTACTGAATGAATTTTATTTTATAGTCTGAAATGAGGATGGACCAGCATTCAGGACAAAGGCAGTAACAAAGGGATTGGAACTTGGTTGACAACTACCTAAATACAAAGAACCAAGGGGAAAACCACAGATGTCTTACCATTTTTTCACCTTAAGGAATAAATCAAATTTTCTGTGCTGAAAATTGAAAAGGTAAAATGATGAATATTGATATTTTGTTTAGAGCAGTCCCTTTCCCCCACTCAGACATTGATCTTTTGGGTCATCATTACACCTACAAAACTCTGAATCTCAAAGAACTGAGATCCCTTCTCAGTATTTCAATAGTAACCAGAGATGCGCACTGATTTAATAGATTAAGACTTTAGTACTATCATCTGCAGTCCACATCTTCTCTCTCTCATAACACTCAGGTGTAGCTTGCCTGGAACTGGTTAGCTACACCAATAAATACCAGAAGAGCTGCAGTGCTACAGCTCAGCTCCCTGGCAGGATCCACCACTGAAGATAGATGTTGAAACCAGAGCCCCTCACATAACAATGTCGGATACAAGGGGAAGCCAGAGAGACAGAGCACTCCACCCGTGTGGCTCAGGTTTGCCTCCCATGGCAGCGTGACAGGCTGCAGCCTCACCTCTCTGTCCCCATGGCACCCAGTCACCTCTAGCCTGGTTAAGTACATGCACAGTAGAAGGAGCGTGAGCAACAGTTTAGACATTTTTCTTCTTCCCCCTTCTCCCTTGGATTTCCCATTTTATTTTGCTCCAAATAATTCACTTCACTATGCCTTGCCCTAGATTGGAGGGAGGTTAGAAAACAACTGTCTCTGTATAAAGACAAGTGGCCCTTGGTTTCTTCTTCTCGCAAATCAGAAAGAATTTCAAAAAGCTTGCAAAGGACTTTGCTGGCCCCATGACCAGCAGATACTCACCTCACCAACTACTTCCCTCTCAGAGGGGAGTGACTTCAGAGGGATTGTCAGGGGGACACTTCTCCTCCTTGCTCCACATGACATGCAAGCACACTGAAAAGGAGCATGGAGTGCTTTTTGGTTAAAACAGAAATGTTCTCCTCTTGCTGCCTACTCACACGTAAATGTCAGGTCATAGGACTGTCTGTGTTGTCTACCATGTTCTGGGGTAACGTACAAAGGTGGGAAGCTTCCTCTTCTTTCTGAATGCAACATCCAGGGAGGGTTGCTTGTATCTGGCATAGTGGAAGAAAGTGGGATCTGGGAGAGGGGAGCAGGAGTCACAGCCCACTGAAACTGTCTGGGTTTCTTCAAAGGATCCTCTCACTGTAAATATTAGCTCATTCTCTAAAACAATGAGATAAAATGCATACACAAAGTTACTTATAATTGTAAATAAAAGAGAGAGGGGAAAAAAAAGAAGCAAAAGGTAGCTTTGAACAAATTCCTTCTCCTCTTCCTTTATATTTGGAAAGCTACCTTCTAAGAGTGATCCAAACCCCAAACATTTCAGGTGACTGTATCATTATCGTGTGCTGTGCAAGAAGTCAGATGGGAATGTGACATGAGTGGCACTGAATTTTAGACTGCTGCTTTTCTGTTGCAGTTGCATCATGACACAGTGAATACACCCAGGTACTTTGCATGGTAAATCATCCTCATCCCAGGCCAAATAATGAGCTGAAGAAGTTCTCAGTCCCCTAAAATAAGGTCTGACTCTGCAGCAGATGACCCTATTTATATGAACAGTTTAGTTAATCCTGCCAGAGTGTGTTACGCATGCTCTGAGATTGCCTACCAGATCCAGCCCCTCAGGGGATGTGGGCAGAGGAACTTCTAGATTCTGGATCTTGACCAGGGTCAGGCAGGAGCCAGCTGCTGAGTGGCTAACCCCTGCAAAAAATGAGGTGTTTCTGTGCATATGCATAAATTGAAGTGACAGAGATCCTGAGCACAGTTAATGCCGTGGGCTATAATGCCTGAGGAATTAAGCTTCTTCAGGGTTTAGCAGTACTGCAGCAGAGGTTTGCAGAATCTCAGCTTGGGTTTTAGATACCTTCCATATAAGCATCTGATTCTAGTTGTTTCTAGTCTGGCACAAGACTCTCCATGAAGTCAGAACCCTGAACCTATACCTGCTGCAGGACTGGTGGCATTCCCTACCGAAAATTTTTTACAAATCACCTTAAATGTGATCAATTAAAGCCTTAGTATTTTGATGATGCAATGTCCAGGCCTTGTTAGGGGCAGTAAAACCACTAACATTAATTTTAAGTATTTATAATCTTACCTGAAAAACGCTTCTTTTGCATCCTGCTGTCCAAGCGAACTTCCAAACAGGCTTCTTCACGATACTACAGTAGGTGTGATGAGGACAGAGAATTAGATAACTCATCCAGCTATCTCACCACCAGTGCTGGCAGATGTTGGAAGAGTCATTGTGTGAAAGGTCATTGCTTAAATGTGGGGGCCAGCTGTGTTGGACACTTTTGCCAGACACAGTGAAAGTGAGAATTAATTTATTGTCACATGGGAAGATGGTGCCATGCTAAACACATTGTAATTTTCAATGGATGCAGACAAAACAAGGGAAAATTATAACAGTCAGAAGGCTCCTCTAAGATCATGCTGGCCACCTTAAAGATAAAGCTCCTAAGAGAAAGTATCACTAAAAAATAAAGATTTGCAATGTTTCCCTCACTGACATTATAGTCAGCTATGGTAAGGAATTATGTGGGAAAGAACACAAAAGAACAAAACATTTTTTTACCACTATTGCCCCATTTGTGATGATGGTTTCAGGAGGACCCTGGCTGGAAAACAAGAACAAAAAATACGTATTTTATAAACAATATGTTCTGGATACCATCCTGAACAGGACATACTATTCTCTCGAAATTTTTATTACTATTATTTTCTTTGCTCCTTCTTATTGTTTCTGTAAGTATGCTCCCTTGACACTAGATACCCCATAATGACCCAGCAGAAAGTATTAAACTGCCATAGGGCACCTGGAAAGTCTTTGCAACAGCCTCAGTAGCACAGGCACGGTGCAACACAAGTTGGGTAGCAACACTCTCCTCAGCCATGACTTTCCCAGAGAACACTGTCCAGTAAATCTGTAGGCTTACTGCAGTGGGATTTGCCAGCCAACTCTGAACTATGTAAGACAAAAACCTTAAGAGAAAGTCACAGAACTAAAAATTCTCGACTCCTCTCCACATCATAGCATTTTTTCCTTTCATACAATGATTTTTTTAATGTACATATTAAGTTCAGAAAAACTTGTCCCTGGCTGTTAAGGTGATACTGCATCTACAAAAGGTTTTACTGCATTAATGCATAACTCCAAGCTGCTACTCCAATAATAATGGGGTTTTACTCACATGCTCTCCAATACAAACTCAACTTCCAGCTCCTCCTTCCCCTGAAATTAAAAAAAATGCTCTCAATTAGCATGTGCAGAGGTTTTCTAAGTGATCTTAATTTTTGCAAGAGCACAGTGTCCTTTACATTTAATAAGTAAAAATATTCTGGTTTGTGCTTGCTATTATCAGCATTAAAGGGGAGAGGCAGCTTTTTCTTCCCCAAGGAAAAGTTCTCAATTGTACTTGCAGAACGAAGGGTGTTTGGTGCTTATAAATCTCCTTAACAAACCTTTCTATTTCTCTTTTTTCTCTGCCAGCTGAACATGATACATTAAGGTTTAGTGTTTAGGAAAATATTGTGGAAACAGGCCATTTCCTTGTGCTTGCACTGTTTTGGTTTTTATAGTCTTTGTGAGGATTAGATAAACCGTCATTTTCTATCAGATTATTAAAAGTGCAAAGCTTCCCTAAAATTGCATCTACTCTGGGGCTTGGGAATTTGGCCATGATCTGTGCCAGAGGAAACCGACAGGAATTTGAGAAGGCCATCTATTTTGTCACTGATGTGCAGTTTCCGGGATATTAATAAATTTTGCTACATTTTTACCACCAAGCTGGTCCTGGTGGTAAAAACCAGAAGAGACAGTACACCTCCTTAAACAGAGGGGAGATAATGGACACCAAGCTGCACTAAATGTCTGACTGAGCTCTTACCTCTGGGTTTAGCGGGAATGCTGTAAAAACTCTTTCCCCAAGGGGGATTTTAGCTACATCAAAAAGCACAATTGCACGGTCATCATCATGAATGATGTCATCATCAGAAACAGTAATTTCCAGAACATTCTGGGAAAAGAAATGAAAAATATCCAGTTCACTAGCATGTATGACATACAAGAAGTATGACATTCTGCAGCTCTTCCAGGCTTAGTGTCTGCTTTACAGAGAGGAAACAGAAAAGTATTGATGAAAAAGTGTCACAAGGAAGAGTAAGAAAGCGAGTATAAAGAACCAACTCTTAGTCTCATCAATTAAAGCTGAACTGAGCTCTCTTTGGGTCAGCTGTTATGCTTTTAAGTAGCTCTCATTAAAAATGCATTCTTCTAGGGAGGAATATAGATTGCCAAAAGTCCTATATTGTTTCATACCAGCAGGGGCAATAGAGATCACTTCATATCAATAATCACCTTTCTAGGTCCTTGGACATTCTGGTTTCAGCCACCTGTTCACAGGTGTTTGAGTGTAGTGCAATTATCCTCAGCAGACTGAGTAAAGATCTTAATCATACTAGAATTTAGCAGCTTCCTGGCATTATCTCCTACCATTATTTCATGTCCTCTCAGAAGAAGATGCGTTTTTCTGTTATAGTGTAATTTTATATTTTCATTTCAGTTTCTCTGTGTTGTCACTGTCATGGGTCCCATCAGCCTTCCCCACGGAAGTCAGACTCTCATTATCCATATATAAATAATAAATATCTGTTAGGAGCAAATTGGGTTCCCGCAAAGCCAGAATTGTTTTCCTTCAGATTGCATGGGGAATTTTAAGTAAACCCAGAAATGCACTAGAAGACATTTCTGGTTTAGGGGTTTTGGGCTAAACTGAAAGACGCTGTGTAGAGATGAGATAAAAAAAAGAGAGGTTTTTGTTTGTTTACCTTGACTTTTCTCTGTATCCGGAAATAGAAAGTTTCATTCCACACAGGATTTCTGCAGTTTTGGATGGTTTTGGTGCGGTACGTTTCATCTGAAGCTGTTGGCAACCAGAGGCTCACATAGCAATCAGATTGGCTTACTGTAGAAACATAAGCAGAAAATATCTGGCAGAGGAAGCATGATACAAGCAGTGGAGACATTGAAATGCTCTACAGCTTCAACGTGGGTGAGAGGTGGCCAGTTCTTTCTGAGAAACATTGGCCAAATCAGGAAGATAGAAATCACACAGCTGGATAAAATTAATTTGTTCATCACAACACTATCTTTAATAAGCAGTGTATTCAAACAATTATGCATAATCTCATACATTAAAAGAAAAAATACAATCCTAGCTAGCAAATAGAACAGTGTGTATATTCAGGAGTCTTGTACTGCTCCACATCAACAAAATTTGGCAGGCAAAACCATGACAGAGGCAGCACAGCATGAGCTTCAGACCCTGAGAGGGATTGTACATAAATTGTCTCTGTAGCAATTTAACTTTGTGAGAAATATCAAAAGAATCAGGTTTAAGTCTGATTCAGATAGTAAATGACTGACATACCTGTTTATTAACTTCTTATGACAGAAAATTAATTATTCCAGTGACCTTGATCACTGTCTCCCTAGGCAGGGTAGGAAGGGAGAGGCCTACCAGCAGTACAATTGCTGCTTCAGGAGGTCAGTAGGAGCTGCAGCCTTTTCCTGGGGTTCGCTGATGCCTGAAAGACCTGAAATCTAATTCCTACTTCACATCTCTTCCCAGGAAAAGTGAAGAGGCAGAAGGGATTTGCATCTTGTGGATGAAGGGAGTGGAGTGAGGCTGCTGAACTGTGATGTACCTGATTAAGGGTATCACTGCCCCTGAGCTACAGAGCCTGTACCATAGCCAAGAACTAAATGTGTCTTCAGGGCACCTGGACCATCCCTCCTCTCATTAATGCACGGACCACTGCCAATCTCAAGTGCACCAAAAATATGAATGCAGCATCCTCAAAATTGCCAAAGTGGATAAGGTGGGATGTAATTCAGAAATCAACATTTCTGAACTGATTTAAGACATAATTTCTCTCCCTTTTAGTTTCTAATTATCATATGGTGCAGGAAGGACACATTTCCATATTCTTGTTGTACTTGCAAAAGCACATCCTTTTCTTTTCCTTTCTTCTTCTTAAAGAAAACCAAATGGTCTTGAAAACCAAAATGCTTTGCCCTTATTTTAAATTCTATTTTTTTCATCACACACTGTATAAAACAAGACTTGTGATAGAACTGAGAAATCTGCTAAATCTCTGAGCCAGCCATGAATGGACAGCTGCAGCACTTATTAATGTCTTTTGTTACTGTTTTAGCTGAAATTTACTGATTTTCTGGAGTGTTTTCTTTGACAAGATATCTTCATAAGGCTACTTTCTAAAATTACTTTTCAGTGTGTGCGTTGATTTCATAAATATTTATGCAAAATCAGCTATTGACAATTCTTTGTCAAACTGACGAAGTACAGGATAGATAAATGGAAAGTGGGGTGGATTAAAAACTGGTTTGACAAGTGATTGTTATCAGCAGCACGAAGTACAGCTGGAGGCCACTCACTACTAGCATACCCCAGAGGCTGATAGTGGGGCCAATGCTGTTTAACATCTGTATTAACAATGTGAGTGATGAGATAGAGTTCAGCTTCAGCAAATTTGCAGGTGGAGCAAAACTCAGGGGAGTGGCTGACACACCAGAAGGCTGTGCTGCCATTCAGAAGGACCTGGACAGGGCCAACATGAGCCTCTTGAAGTTCACTGAGAGAAATGCAAAACCCTTCACACGAGGAGGTAAAACCCCAGCATGAGGATGGGCTGAGGGCTGACCAGCTGGACAGCAGCTCTGCAGAGAGGCACCTGTGCATGTTAGCGGACACCAGGTGGAACACAAGCCAGTGAGGTGTCCTTGTGGCAAGCGAGGCCAACAGCCTCCTGGGCTGCATCAGGAGTGTTGCCAGCAGCTGGAAAGGTGGTCCTTCCTCTCTGCTCAGCACTGACAAGGCCACATCTCTGGGCTCCCCAGTACAAGAGAGGTAAGGATGTGCTGAAGTGAGCTGAACAAAAAATCCGGAAAGAAAATGGGGGAATGGAGCATCTGCTCTATGGGGAGAAGCTGAGAGAGCTGAGAGTCTTCAGCCTGAAGCAGAGAAGGCTTAGGGGGTCTTACCAATTTGTGTAAATACCTGATCAGGGGAGAGAAAAAATAAAGAAGCCTAAGTCAGACCCTCCTCAGTGGTGCCCAGTGAAAGGTAAAAGGCAATGGACACAAACCAAAATGCAGGAAATCCCACTGAAACATAAGTTAAAACTTCATTTTTACCACGACACTGTCAAACACTGTCACAGATTACTCAGAAGGGTTGTGAACTCTCTACCCTTGGAGATGTTTAAAACCTGATTGGATATGGCTCTGAGCAACCTGCTGAAGCTAATCCTGTTTAGAGCAGGGGTCTGGACTACACAATCTCCAGAAGTGCCTTCGCACCTCAGCCACTTTGTGTGGCTCTGCCGCAGCAAGGCCAGTTGGCCACAGACAAATTACACGGTAGTGTTAGTAACTCCCTCTGTATGTAAATTTGACCTTGAAGATGGGGTGAGGTGATACCAACTAGGAAAAAGTACATTCCCTTCCTGTGCAGAAAGGGTTCTATGCCACATGTGTTTTTGCCACAATTCATCTACAGTCCCTACCAATGTGGAGAGGTTATTGTTTTCCGTAGGATTCCTGTGATTTTCTGTGTTTTCTTTTAATTGTACAGAGAGTATCCCCATGCTGTGACTCTGACTGAGCTTATGTGTTTCTGTAGAAGTGGCAGCTCAGTTGAACCGAGGCTAAACTGTGAGGCAAACAATGAGATAAATAAAAAATAACAGGATGGTTGAATGCCTGCTGAATTCTGTGATGACTATGATACCCATACATGGGAGCCTTTAAAATGACTAGTCAGCTTACATTGCTCCCTCTTATCCCTGAAAACAGCATACAAGAGAACTACTGAAAATGTTCCAGTTTATTCATTGCTACCTGAGAGCTAATACAAAAAAAAAAAAACAAACCTACTTGCATTTTCTTCATTCTCTAGTTTTAATGCAGTTGTTGGGCTTTGTTAGCAGTTTCATGCCATGCCAGGCCCTTACTTCAGTGCTGCAACTTCCCTGATGACATAATGTCACCTCATGAGAATGCTGAGACATTTGAACTCACAGTCTCTTTGAAAGTCAGCACTAAGTGACCCTGATGTCCTTTTCTAATTACTGATTTAATTTGTATGATGGTGAGACTGCTTCTCAACTCTGTCTTCAAGCTAAAGATGGGTTAAAAACACAAGACCAAAAGAAGTAGCTCAGAACTGCAGCCATGTGTGCTACTCTGTGAGGGTACAGTCCTGTAAGGTGTACCTGAAATGAACCATCATGTGCTAAAATCACTCATCTGCATCACAGGTAAAGAGGAAATTTCACTACTGAAAACCAAAGCATATTAGAAAAAGTAGTCTCATAAGAAAAATGAATGTAAACTACAAAATCCCATCTGTCCTGTTACTGCATTTCGTAACACCAAAAAGAAGAAATACTTTTCTCCTAGTGAAATATTCTCCACCTGCACAGACAGGTTCTCCTTGAATCCTGGTTTACTACAGTTCACCTAAAAGGAGGAGGAGAACCACTCCCATTTCTCAATTGTTGGACACGATCGTTGGGAACATTTTCCCTCACCGGTTTAGTACAATACAAACAGCATTAAGAATTTACCTCCTACTGCTGTTTATCTGAGAGATGATTTGAACTTGGCTCAGGTCTCTACCAGCATCTGCTCATCACTAAGCACAATATTACTCTCTGTGGCTTGCTTGTGCAAGTAACAAAAGCTCATAGATCTACCATGCTTAATCAGTGATGTCCTTGACCAGGGATGAACAGAGTCCCTGTGCAAATGAGCCCTTCACCCAGTCCAGCTATTCAAGTGGCAAAGTAGGATTTTCTCTCTGGAGCAGACTCAGTGGGTGCAGTACCTGCTGCAGTCCCAGCTCAAAGTTTCACACCCTGAGTCACCTCTCGCTCCTGCACCACTGTGCTCCCACCAGCACCACTTGCTTTCCTGGGACAGGACAACTAGTACCACCTGCACTCGGTGTACTCTCCCTAATTTGCTTGCACTTATTTTTTGTAGCAAAAACAACCCCTAATGTCTCTGGAGAATTACTCTGATTTGCAAAGACTCCAAGTGTACTGCTGCAGAACTGACTCATTTCTTCTGAAGGGACAATGCAAAAGCTTTCCCAAAATAATTTCATAGGGCCTTAGAGGACAAAGTCTCTGAACTCCTCTTTTACAAATATGCAAGGTCTCTCTTCATCCAAAGGTGGAAAAGCAAAGGAAGTTCTGAAAACAAAAGGAAGAGTCAAGGGAGAGGAGTGATTGGTCTGACATTCCAGCTAAGACCAACAGGTTTCTCTCCACAGTTGAGAAAGTTTCCACATGTGCCTGTTTTCTAAAGTAGAAAATATGCCTGATAAGTGCAGTCATATTTCAACCCAAGATTATAAGTTTCCTACCTCAGCACTGACAGCCTTTTGACCTGGCAAGACAGATCCTCTCAGAGAAGTTACTGTCTCCCAGAAAAAAAAGCACCTCTCAGCCTGAAGCTCACTCCAAGTAATTTCTCACTGGGACACAGAGTTCAAATTCACCTCTGCAGTCCAGGATGAGCATGGCAAACACTCAGCACCAGTGAGGCCAAATACATCCAGCCAGACCTGACACCACCACTCTTCACCTCATCTGTGTTAATGAGCCTGAACCTGCACTCCAGCAGCAAAGGTCAGCTCCTGGAATGTGGAATCAGCTGGTACCCATGTAGGCTGCCACAGTTTCAGAGAGCAGTACTGTCACAGAGACCTCTCTACTCAGGTCTTCAGGATTATGTGAGATCCAGTGGAGTCCAGCAGAGTTTTGCTCTTTCACATGACACTAAGTGGTGGTGGAGAGATGACACCACTGCAGGTCTGTCACCTGTGCTAAGGAACTGAAAGAGGTTTGCTTCCACTTGTGTTGCCTCAGGGCAAATCCCCTCTCTTGGTGCCTGGGCTCCAGGCATGCCAAATGAGGCAGATCCCCTCACGGATCCTCTGTTTGCCCATGGAGCAGGGAAAGGGGTCAGCTTCAGCTGTGGGGTTTAGGGGCTGCCATAAAACAAGTAAGTGCTAATGCTGGTGAAAGTGGGCCAGGCTGGGAGCTTGGGGCAGCTCTGTGTGGCCACCCAATAACTCACTTGTTTAAGGAGAGCAGCTGGAAAGTGTTGGAGAGTCTGTGCCACCATGGTCCTCCTCTCCCATCACCCAGCTCCTTTTCCATTCTTTTGGGAAACGGTCACTGGAAGGGGTGCCAGCAGCAAGAAAAGAAGCTAATACACCATTTTCCCTGCCATCTCATCCTGACCATATATCCCTCCCACACATAGGGAGTTCTGTAATAGAAGTGGCACCATTAATAAAGTTAGGAAACACGAGCTTTTGTAAAAGCACTAGCAGTGACTTGCAGCTGAAAAGGAGCAAACAGACACACCAATGACCTAAAAAGTCGTTCTTTTACCCAAGACTGCATGCAGTCCTGCAATGAGGAGGGGAATACCACTGCAAAATAGGTGCCAGACTACAAGAGACTCAAACTTTAATGGAATTTATTCCTTTCTAGTACTCCCACCACCTTCACAGCCAAACTGCATAGAGCATTGGAGCCTGGTGATGACACTCAGTGCCTGCAGGGCAGCAGGATGAGTGTGAGTGATCTTATCTGGGTGCCCTCTCCAGTGCCCACAGTGAAATCAGGGAGTGCCAGAAATGTTTGAGTCTGACCCATGATTACTAATTGGCACAAATGTTAGTTAGGAGTACAGTGGAAAATAATTAGCCCAGGTCTGTCAAGAGCATTTGCATGGTAAGATAAGACAAGACAGAAACCAATTATATGTAGCATGAAGCAGATGCTGGAGAGGAACATCACTGGAGTACAGAGGAGACCACAAAAGGGGTGGAGCGACAGCAGGGGTATCAAATTGTATCCCTGAGGAGGATCCACTGAGGAGGAGTGGACTGTTTTCTTTTTGGTTTAATTTTTTTCTTTGTGTGCCAAGCTCCACCATCATGTGCTGTCTACAGGCAAAGGTGTAACATCAGATTTCAGGATAAGCTTGGATTTCATCCCAGGCTCATGAAACACACATCCCACGGATCTTGAGGTGCATGTTTAAAAAAACAGCCAAGATTAAGTTGGGTGCACGTGACAGTGAGGAATGCCAGTGGAAATATACAGAAGTGGCGTTCCCTGAAGCCAGGATTTGGCAAGTAAGTCAAGGAAAAATGTAGAAACTTTACAACCAAACAAACTGGTGTAACTGCACTTGCAACAAACTGAGAGAAAAATCGTGGAATGGAGCATTGCACATACTGAAAAAGATGGGAAGCCAGAATGCAGGCAGAAAAAGCAAGTTATAGAAGTGTCTGCACTTGATTAAAAAGGTGGCTTGTTCCTGGATTTGATACAGGGAGGATGAAAATCTAGGGAAGTCTGAAATATGTTATTACAAAAACTATCAGTCTTCTACAGATATCTCACAGTCAGTGAGCATCTGTATCAGATGCTTATGATCAGTTTTCCAGGGGAAAGATCATATTGCTGGGAAAAGGCTAGGTAAACATAATTTCATTACTCTCATTAGCACATGCTAGCATGCATAGTTATTTCAGTTTTCTGATACTTGAAATGCATTCAAATGTTAAAATCAAAACACCAAGCTAAAAGAACATCAATAGCAGTGCAAAATCAAGCACTTGAAAGCTACAATATCTTTCTTGAATTGTACTGAAGTTTTTAAATCACATGGTATCACACCATTTTTCCTGTGAGACTCCAACTTCTTTGAAAGCAGAGGTAGGTTGCTGCTCAGTCAACAAAGAGCTATCTGATATTTGTCTTCCTTGTTCAACAGCATCCTGGTCTACAGTGCTTCATTCTATGACATCCTTAAGAAACAGGCTCAAACAGGCTCACAGAGTAGCTGGGGAATTACTGACAGAAAGAAAAGACATCTTTCTCTTCACCGGGTGGTCCCCAACTCTTCTTTACTGGTAATTAACAAAAGAATCTGAGAATACTTCTCACTGTTTCTAGGTATGTAGTGAGTTGACCCTGAATTGACAGACAACCTTTTAGACCAACAACGCTTCTCTAAATTTACATATTTAAACCACGCATTTACCTCACAAATTAAAATCTCTCTACAATAGTAGGAGATTTAAAACGAGCACATCATCTAAATAGACAAGAGAGAGACCAGCTGTGTTGGAGAAGATATTCTATGCTTTGTAGACAGGGCAACAGATGCCCAGAATGTTTGGATGTATAAATTCGCCTAAACTTCTTATGCAACAAGTCTGTGAACAGAGCTAAAAACTGAGCCCACATATCCTGAGCTCTACTTCAGGGGTGTACATTTTGGTGATAACTAGAATTTTCAAAATGTCTACGTCTCACTAAGTGGGACTTCTCAGAAATCTCCCTATCCTCAGGATGGAGGACAAGGTCACAATTGTAACACTATTTTCTGAAACTGCAGCATCATTTTACTTCATGCAATCCCTTTGCATAAGCAGCTGAATCATGGTTCTTTATCTTGTTGTTCAGTTTTCATTCTAGATCAAAGGTGATACCAAGAGAAGTTAAATCAACGATTCGAAGGAATGAAGGTGAGGTCTTGCATATACATGCAGTGTTTCATACCTCTCAAAAGGACTAGACATTAATTAGACTGTCTTTGTTATACTATAATATTTTTTCTATTCTCTGCAAACCAATATTACAGACAACATGAACTGAACCCTTCTCTCCACTTGATTGGAAAATTGACAAGGCTGACATCCATGCTCTTGAAACATCAAAGCGAGTGAAATACAAAGAGATGGTGAGAAATTTTATCTGTAAGATATTATGGATTCAGCAAACTTCATCATGATCTCCCAAAAAGGAAAGAAAATGCAAAACAAGAGAAGGAAGAACAGTATGGTAAAGGGAAACGCAAAACTGTTGTTAGTGATGTGCCAGGTCCATGAGACGCACATAGGAATGGCAGGAGAAAATTCTCTAGAGAAAAACCTCTGTGAATGTGAGCCACCAGGCGAGGGCTGGCCAAATATCACACATTTTCAGAGCACTTTGCACGTAAGCTGTAACATACCATGTACCAAAAAGATTTCTGTTAGACATCTTCCACTGGTGGGCAAGAGTCAGCTGATGTCATGATGCTCAGGACAACCAAAGAATCAAGAGGGACTGGTGTGTATGTCAGCTCTATATTCTATGCATTTATCATGGACATGTTATATAAGCATCTCTGTGTTAAAACTCACGTTAAGATATTTTCAAACCTCTAAAACAGCCAACTTGTCAGATAAATAATGTGGAAAAAAACCCAATAAACCTCTGAAATTGCAATTAAATATTCTGTGGCATAAATTGCTTTCAACTGTGATTTCTTAGCTAGTATGACTTTAGTGTTTTGCATTTGTGCAGTACCTAGCACAAGCAGGGGCTGATACAGTAATTTGAGAATGGTGTAACATCAATAAGAAAATCTGGTACTTACAAAAATCTGCCTGATGAGCATTTTTCAGCTTTATGATTCTCACAGTAAGCAAGGAGTAAGGTGTCATTTCTTCCTGCTGAAAAAAAGAGATGTATTTTAAAGTTTTGAATATGTGTGTTGACTGTAATGCAATCAAACACTGAAAAGAACCAAGGTTCTGCTGAAGTTGTCTCTTCCAGTTGGCATCACAGCAAAATTAGTGCGTTTTTCTGCCTATTGTTTCTCCACAAACTTCATTGACCCCTCAAGCCTGTAGTTATCTAAGCACACAAAGAGAAGGTGTGGGAAGAGAAGATGAATAGGAAAGTTAAGACGGGGTAAATAAGCTGACAAAGTTCACTTAGCCATTAACATTAAATTGTACACATGACCATCAGCAGCCAATATGAAGACAAAATTCAGTGAATCCAGAAATAAGAGATGCTTCAAATTTGGTTGGCTATTGACGAACAGCCTGTGTTGTGCTGTAGCTAGAATCAAGGCCTATACAAAAGATTCTGCTTTTAATGCAGTGCTTGGATAATTGGAGAAAAGGGGGGGAAAAAGATAGGTCTTTTTATGTTTTCTTGCTTGTTTTTAAAGGAATCATTTCCATGAGAGAGAGATGACTAAGGATGAGTGTTAGCTCCTTAGGGAATGTCTCAGAACTACACAACACACAGCTTTGGACAAACACTCCTAGCTTGCTTAGTGGGAGCACAGGTTTTCCTTACCAAGGATGGTTACCTGATTGATAGACATGGAATAGTTTTGACTACTATCCTTAATTTCAAAGAAGGCTATCTCCAGTTCCTTGTTGAAAGTGCCAGGCCTGACCATCTGGGTCAGTAAAAGTCGTGACAATCATGCGTGCTTGATGGATTTTACATCTTCAGAGAACATGCTCATCACATCCCCTAGCAGCAGCTAGAGTAAGCAGGATATCAGCAAAAACAAGGGGAAAATAGACAATGCCTACTATGGCTGCAGCAGAGATGGTTATATTGATTCCCCAACTGTGGGAACGGTTGGGGAAAATTTATCAAAACAGCTGAAGTTTATAGAAAGGAGCGAGAGTTGCATCACGGTTGGACTAAAGAGACTGAATGAAAAGGGTAAATGAGCACTGGGGATGGCTCCCTCTTTCACTGTTTAGGAACAGAAGCAGAAGAAAAGAAGGAATTTCAGAAATTTCAGATTGTATTAATAAGTTCTGGAGTTGATGTACGATTATAGTAGTAACGGGTCTTGTTAGATAGAAGGAGTAACATAAAATGCTGCTGTGAATGTCTGAGGATGAGGCTTTGCAGTGGAAAGAAAACGCAAACTGTCAATTCCTGAAGTCTGACCGCTACTGCTCCGTGAAGAGCTTTAATCTGCATACAAATATGTTATCAGCAGATCCTGAATTGGGCATCTCCAATAAGGGGAAGGTATAAATAGTATATCTATAAATAATATGCATACAAAAAAGTCACCTTGAGTTAGTCAGGCTATGAAATAATAAGGAATTTTTAAAGGACTTCTGAGTAAAGCATTAATGAAAACAAAATATTACAGCATTAAAATGAGGCAGATTTAGGAGCAGAGAAGTGTTAGTTTGCAGTTCTAGAAGGAAGGGTCTGTGGAAGCCATAAAATGGCCAAACTTACTATGATGCCACTTGTGCACTTGCAAAAATATATTGATAAATAATACTGAAGGCACAGTATATATTGGGTCAAGCAGTAGGTGGTCACTTCAGTGACCAGTAGGTAGGTGGTCACTGGTATTCAGAAAGAGCTCGAGGAGAAGTTCAGATAATGGCAGAAGACAAATAGACCAGTAATTCTTAGTAAAGTCACAACATGAAACATCATCAACAAGAAGGGGTGGCCAAAGAAAGATGCTGTCATGAAAGCTAATGACCAAAACCAGGAAGAGATAATCTGCAGTGAAATAAGAGAGAGCACATACAGATGTGCTGCTACTGTGACAAAGTCAAAGACTGATAAAAAGATCAAAGTATAAGAAATCAGTGAGACAAGACAGTACATCAGCTGAAGTGTGTAGAGTCTTGGACCATGGGGAATCCATCATGGCAAAATTTAGCTTAACCTCTCAAATAATTTCCATCTCTATAAGAACAAAAGATCTGAAGGTCATAAAAGGAAATTGCACAAAGAATGCAGTAATCTCCAAGCTACAAAGTTGTCCAATAAGATGGCACTATTGATGTTTTTATAAAATGCTGGGTAATTAAAAGGCATGTTAAATAGAAGATAGGCAGTGCCTAATATAACCATAAGGCTTGCCCTTGAGCTCAAGCTTATAACCAGAAATCGTACCAGAATGTCTTCAGTGAGATGAGTGGTTAAAATGCTAACACTTTTTGCTGTGAGGTGCAGAAGAAGTACATCCAAAACAAGTGGGCTAAGTGCCAAACAAATGCATTCTCTTTATCAGGCTGCAAAGAATAGAATATCTTGGCTTCTGGGTGGGTATATTCCAAATCTAAAAAATAAATTAATCACTGTTGCTCAAAGGCATATGTAGAACACAGGATATTTTACATGGCTGTGTTCTAAACAGGGGAGGTAAGATCTCAGCATTATCAGAACACAGGCTGAGCCAGCTCCACAAAAGTGTGAATCGTTGTTACATTTTCCTGAAAATTTAGCAGTGGAGCATATTTGGCTTTGCACTATATGTAGGCAACAACTAAATTCCATGCACAGCCCCAGGCATGTTTTCCTAAACCAAATCCAGTAATTATTCAGTTTATCACACAGCCATGCAAAGTCCCCTCAAATTGAAACAAGTACTTAGGCAAATGTTTGAGCACTTGCATTAAGGAAAGCTTTCTACCTGTTTACTACTTCTGGAACTCAGGGTCTGCTACAAGCATGTTATCCTTTCTAAGAGTTCTCTGCTAATGTTTATCCTCCTGTTGAAGATGGCAAGCTATGACTTGCAAAAATTGAGGCAATTACCAAAAGCTACCCAGGAAACCCAATAGCAGTAAGAGGCAGAAATTGGCCAGTTGAGACAAGTCTGTGCCTTTAATGCCAGTTTTCTGCCAAGATTTACTGCAGAGGAGGGAAGACATATTCAAAGCCAGGAGGTAAACAAAGAGTGTCTGAGAATGTATTTGTTGTTAAACACCAGTGGACAGCAAACACAACTTTCAGAAGTTCATTTGGCAGGGAGAAATTATGGCATAAATAATGAATTGAAGATGTGGAAAGAGTCCTGTAGCCCCCTGTATGCAGGAGTTTATGGCCACAGGATTTTTTTTATATTGCTTCATGTATGTTCTAAAACATACACTGGATTCTAACAATCTTTATGTAAATGTAACTATGTTAGTGGTAAAGAAGGGTTGGTTGCTTTTAGCCATGGATATTCTAAACCAAAACGCAACTTCAGTCTGAGTACATTAAATCATTACAAAACTGCTAAGGAGATTGGGTCATTGTTTTCCCCAATAGCTGCTTTTCCTGCCTTAGTACATTCTCCTGCTGAGCTTTAGCACACACACACAGAGCAAATTAGGAACACCTAAATGCCATGTCAGTTTTGGTTATGCTACTTTGCCATTTACAGCAAGTTTCACTCCCCACTGGTAGTTTGTCACCCTTTTGTACATTAATATCCATCTGTAGGAGGTGCCAGCACACTGTTAACAAGAGATCAGTTCAATCAATCAGTTTGATAAGGTTGTGACATACATAGGCAAAACAATGCTTGTAGTTTTCTATTCATCTGGAAGTCTGGTTCCATTAAAAAAAAATAAATTAAACATGTATGAGCTATAGATGCTTGAATTACTCATCATTTAAGATGACATCAAAAGTAAGTTTTCTTTTTGTTTGTAGCCCCCAGGTTTTACTGTGGGGCAGCTTGACACAACGCCAGCTGCAAAACTCATCACTGACAGAGCTGCTACGTGTTTGATGCAGCTATATCACTGTCAGAGGCCCTGCAAAAGTTGATAGAGTTGTTCTTTCATTGTGAAGAGGTGCACAAAGTGGGCATTTGTTTGAAAATTGGCATTAATGACCAAACCCCAAGGGTTCACCAACAACCATGCTCTGACTTTCCAACTCTGCCAGCACTTTCCATTCGTTCTGGGCTAAAGCTCCATTAAGTCAATAGATAGCATTGGAAGAAGGCCAAAGTCAGTCCCATTTTAACAAAAAATCAAGAACATTTTCACTAAGGGATTTCTCTAAGGAATAAAACCATTAAAATAACACATTCTGTGTGAATAGATACAGGAATAAAAAATTAATACTATGCAGATGTTGCATCTAAAGAAAATTTTCTTTCATTAAATATTCATATTTCTACATAATCATGTGAATCCTTAATAATCAAATGGGGGAGGGGGGGGGGGGGGGGCAGAAGTCCTACCCTCC
>VZTI01001449.1:522669-551789 GCA_013397865.1 Struthidea cinerea
GCGGCGCCGGGCAGAAGTCCTACCCTGCTCAAAAAAGTATTGGTTTAGTCCCCAGTATTTTTACTTTGTTGAAGTTGGTACCTTAGCTTCATCGCTTGGGGCTACATAGTGCATCACCCATTTTCTTTCTTCATTTTCCAAGGGGCTTGATTTTCTGCTTGAATGCTGCTAAGGGAAGAAGAACAAGGGATGAAAAAGAGAGTAAAGATCAATTTTTTTACTTATTTCAATTCCTCGGTGTAGCATTCCAATGTGGAACAGGCAATTTGCACCTCCTCATTGTGGTGAATAAAATGAATGTGCCAGAAATGTGGCAGCAGGATCTCTGCTATATGGAAAGGTTCTGACTCCAGGTCCTGGTTAAGTGCAAATATCCAAGAAAGGCCAATCTGGTTTTCCTGGAAATTTATGTCCTATAGATAACAGGGGACTTGACCTGTTGTACTTTACAGGAAAATCTGAAACAAAAACTCAGAGACTCCTGCCAGGGTTGTTCTGTTTTCCACTTACCTGAGGTAAGGCAGGGGTTGATGCCATCGAGATCACTGCTACATTAAAAGCAGCTGCTGTGAACTGCACCTTAGTACTAGGCTCCAGAGGTGCCAGTGCCTCCTGAAACAAATTTACAATCTTGAAGAAGTGTCAGAAGTTGCTGAACAGGTGTTTTATTACACTGAGTCAGAGCTCCACCCCTCCATGATTTCTGAAACAGGGAAATTTCCCACCCACGTTATTTGTCCAAAGAGCAGCTGCTGTAAGGTGTGAGCAGGTCTTGTGGTTGAGCAGAGCGTGCTGACGGACCAAATTGTTCCCACCTGGGGCTCGAGGAAATGCAGTAGCAGCTGTAACCTGACTGATGATATGATAGAGATCATCTACGTGAGATAGACTTACAGTGATATTCTAGAAGTGAGGATAGCAATAGCCTAATAAACACATCAACATATTTTCTCCATGCAAACATCTGAATTCCACACAAGATTGCATCCATAATAAAAAATAAATTTAAAAAACGGATATGGAGATGATAATTAGAATGAAGACCTTTACATATGAAGATAGTAAGAATTCTTCTGAAGGAACATTATTCTCTGCAAAGTGCTGTTGCATCGTGATTTCTCTGTACACACTTGTTTTTCTTGTACTGTTCTATTTCAAAAGAAATTAAAGAAGGTATGATAAGCAACATTTCTCTGCTCCCTAAACCACATGGTATCATTTTTCCATTTGAAATATCTTACTTATTTCTGTGCTTCACATTTAATACAGTATGCAGTTTAACAAATTTAAATCAGATTCAAACATTTCATCTTGAAAAATCATTAAATGTTTCCACAAACTACAATATCATTTTCTGATGCAAAAGTGGTCAGATTTCTGAGCAACTGTATTCAAGTCACCATCTGGCTGGACTCTATTAGCAGATTATTGGAATTTAATGGAGTGATCCTGTACATTTTGTTGTTGGATTTTTTTCAATCTAATGAGGATCTGCATGTGTTCAGCACACCTCTAGGAAGCTCACTGATTAAATTTTCTGAGACATTATGCAAGCATTATTGGGCATACATACGTTTGTATTGAAAGTCCTCCTGAATGATTAAAATTAGTGCTTATGAAAGAACTTGAGATTAATAGGATGACAAAACATCCTGCTTCCTCTTAGAGATGGGCAGTGTGAAATCACAGCCACTCTGACTGTGGTATGAGTTTTGTACAGGGACCTTGACTGACAGAAACTAGACACAAACCCAATGACTTCTAGAGTCTCATGACATACTTTTCTTATGTGAAGAGAGGACTCAATATGAAAAGTTGTCCTTACAAGAAGAACAAGTTAAGACAATCCGATCATCTTACATGCAGTATGCCATCTTTCCAAAAGTTTATTTCGTAGGTTTAATTTTTTATTTACATTATCTTTTTTAGTTGTTGCTTTTTGAAATAAGCACATTTATTTTATCACAAAATGCAAGTGAAAAGTTTGCTTTTAACTTCCTTTCTCACCTTCATTGTATTTAAACTTCCTGGTACTGCTTAATTGAAGCCAGATTAAATAACCTACAGCAATAGGTTAAGGAGAGTCACAAGTCTCTCCCATTCCTTGGCTGATGCTTTACTTAATGTGAGCACTTGAATTTCTGTAAAAAAAATTCTAGAATCTTTTTTTCTGTGAGAATGGTGACAAGAAACAGTTTAGACAAAAACTAACTGTATACACTAAAGCACACACGTTTCTATTTTTTCTGCTACTACCTACCTGTATCCATAGTTGAAGTGCCCAGAAGAGTTTCAGTGCCACAACCAAGGAATGAGAACATTTGTTACAACTTCTTTGTAATTGTGCCACACAGAGGTTGTCAGATAGAGGTCTTGTTTCTGAAACATATGGGAGCTAATGGGTGTGAGGCTTTTGCGTGAAATCCTGTTTTCATTTACATGTCATATTGCACCTTTGCTTTTAAGACAAAAGGAAATGAGGTGGGGGAAGAAGCCTTCAGCATCTCTTAGGAAGCTGACTAAGAGTTGCTTGTTGCCTAACAACTAACTTTTCTTTCCTGACTCAAGCCTTCCCTATATGAAATACCTGTTCTTTAAGCTCAAGTCAGAGGTAGCCAAAGGTACCTTTGACTCAAAGATGACACTGGTATCGAATTTCCTAAATTAGTTCAAAGTTCAAAATTGCTTTTTGCTATGAAGGACTATTCCTTTTGAGGTAAACACATCCTAAGTCATCTAAAAGTTAGACTTATACTAGAAACTGGTTGTGTTTTCTCTGTATTGAGTGGATGAAAAAAAAGCCTGGCAACTGCAAGTAGTGACTACACATCTCTGCATTGGATTTTTCTGGAGAAGCCTAAACGTCCAGACCACACTAGACACCTAACTTCTGAATGTCTGAAGGTAGCTGAGATGAATCCCACCCTGGGTAATCAGCACGTCCCCTTTAGTCACTTGTTTCCAAAGTTATTGAGGCTGAGGGAACCTGACACTGAGGAACATGGTTTTGTTGTTAGCATGTGATTCACCCTGTTGCGATGTGAAGCTGCAAAACACCCTTCGGCAAAAGCTCTATTAGCATACAAATGAAACATCCTCTCGGGTATCCATTCAAATAATAAAGAAGAGGTTTTGTGATTACCAAGGTGGCAGAGAATGCAAAATTCAATGCAGCTAGTACCAGTGATTCCTTGTGGGACTACCTAAAAACAGAGGCCAGACCAAATTGAGAGAATAAAAAGCGGTTATATTTATTGAAGGGCCTTCAGGTACATTTAGGGCAGATGAAGCCTACCCAGGGGCTACACCCAAAAATGGACGATGGGTCACGGGCCTTCATACTTCTGTAAGTTTGGTCTATTTGCGAATCAGGGGCTAATCTTCCAATTACAGCTTCAGGTACTGAAGTCATTTACTCCAAGTTTGCTCCCCCCCCACTCACTTTTGTTTACATTTCTCGGGGCCTGAGACAGTAAGGTGTCCTTGGTTTCCAGGCCTAGAGAGGAATTGTTATGTCTGACCAAGATGGGAGAACAGTAGCTAATAGTCTATATGGAGTTTAGAGTTATATACTAAAGAATTACAGGATTGCAGATAGATGAAAAATACAGAAGTTAAAACCCTAAGGCATCACCAGTACAAACTTCCAGCCATATTCAGCTTCAGGATCACTGAAGGCCCCTGTGGTGGTGGAGCAGACAGCCTGACTTGGGACTGCGGGCCATAAAGCACAGGCTGTGCAGCAGTAGTTCATACCCAGGTGCTTTAAGGGACTAATACTAAACTGGGTTTCCTGTGAAACCCCAGGCTGCAATTTGTGGAAGTTCAGCAGCAGCTTTATAAGCATCTGAGACAAGTTTGGGATAAATGGGAAATGTCAGAGGAAAAGACTGACAGGAGAGGAGTGCAACAATTCTCTGAAGAAATGCACTCCCAACTTGTGAGGCAGAGCCCCAGTGGTCAAATGATACATTTAGTGCAGCTCAAGGAACAGAGAAACGTTGCTGGGCCATCCCTAGATACCACACTCATGGCAATTTTGGGTGAGACATAGTTCACCCAAAGTTGCTCTGCCTTGAAATGATTTTAATTCAAGGTTTTTTTTCTGCAGTGATTTTTTTCCCCTGACTAGTTTGATGGTGTCTAAGACTGCAATAAACACAGTCTAAAACTGCAACTACAACTGAGTTAGGAATTTCAACATTAATGCTCAAAGGCATGGGTTGGATCAGATTTAATTAGTCAAAGATTTATTAAAGTGACTGCTACAGACAAATAAAAGATCAGATAGATTTTGTGTTTTCTTTCCACTTATGTCTATCATTCTTCATGACAGCTCTCTTCAGTCTCTTTCCCATCCTTTACAGCTTCTCTACAGCCTACAGACTCTTCATTATGTCTTATCCTTATACCATGGGCTTTTGATATCAGGTGCACACGTTCCTCTCAGATTTTTCAGACCACCTTTCTGAACATAGGAGAAAGGGAGCTTCACTGAGAGCCCTTCTGGTTTATTCCTGATTGTTATCTTTCCTAGAAACAGCCATGTTCTACTCAGGGATACAGGAAAATGCAGCTAATGTGCATCAGTGTGATGCTTCAGGCATTAGAAGTATTATTACATTGTGGCCCATCTGAATAAAAGCAAAAGTATCCAAGTCCAAGTCAGAAATCAAGAGATCATAACAATCTCCACGAGAGCAATGCTGGATATCACTCAGAAGAGCCAGACTTTAGTATGGCAATGGCTGTGAAGCTTTGCCTGATCTACACAGCTGCTGCTGGTGACCCATATGCTCTTTATTTGAACAAGATAAATATACGTGTCATAATGAAAAAGGTATACATAAACATATTTATCTGTAATGCAAATTTAGATTAATAGAATATTTTAGGTTGGAAAAGACCTCTAAGACCATTGAGACCAACTGTTAATCTAACACTGCCGAGTCTACCACTAAACCATGAAGGCATTAGGATAGAAAAAGTGAAATGGCTTGAGAAAATTTGGACTGTAAGGTAAAATCAGCAGAAAAAGAAGTGTTTCTGTCCACTTGAAATATTAAATTGCTTTTAAAAGGTCTCTGTATGCTCCTCCCCATGACAAATATTTGTCGTTACACGTATGCTAACTTCACTCAGACTCATAAAAAATGTGTATTCAGAAAAACTTTCAGAAACTCTCCAAGAAGTACTTAATGTACTGGACAAATACTGCTAGTACCTCATATTTGCAGGGTTATTTGGTCTGTTTATTCTTTCACAGAACATAAGGGCTCTTCTGATCTGACTCATAGAAGACCTGTGCATATGCATATTATGGAGCTTATATATCAATTTTTTCAATTAGTCTTTCTTTGTAAGGCATGCTCTGCCTTGAGTGTTCTAGCTCTTACCAGCATCACCGTAGTATCCCATCAAACACTAGAAGACATTGGGACTGCTAAAGCTACTTATGCAGAAATAAGTGGCTTCAAACCTTTTCAGCTGTAGTAAGTTCATGGTATCTTGCTATCTTAACAAAATCAGCGAGTGCTGGAAAGGTACACCCTTGAGCTTACTATCCCTGTCTAACATATGTGACATCATATGCTATCATCAGCTTTAAATTTCCAGTGTTCATTGCAGTTAGCTCCAAGGGATAAAGTACATATCAAAAAACTAGTTCGTGCATAAATCTGTTGGTTACCAGAGTGCATTTCCCAACTATAGAGAAAAAAATGCCGTTTCCATGAGAACTGTTGTTTGAGAGTTCCAGGCAAGATCAAGGGGTGAGAGGTTAACACTGATTCTGGCAGTTCCTCAAAGCCTTCCCCATTGTTAAGCAGGGTCTCTTTTACCTCCTCAGTGTAAAAGTGGCCACAGCACTTTTCTGAGTGCCTTGCCTCTTCAGCCAAGAGATGTATAGCCAGCGTGTTTCAGCAGACATCAGGAGACTGCTTTCCTGATGCCTCAGGATTTGGTATAACGAAATTCCTAACTTTTCTGTCATTTTCTATGTACCGAAAGATAATAGGACAGTGCACTATGAGACCACGGCCCACATCTGATGCAGATGTCTCTGGTATGAGAGCCTTGGTGAGAAAACACAAGCTATGGGAAGAGGACATCCTTAGGTAAGGCATATCCAGATGAGGAAAGGGTGGGTATTTCCCATCCCATTTGCAGGCTGAAGAGGAAAAGGAAGCACAGGGTTAGGTGATGTACTCACTCCAGCTCATCTTGCAGTGCTGAAATTCCTTGTGCCTCTTCCCCGTATGAGAAAGGCCTGGCTGTTGCAGAAGCTCTTGCATCCAGTATCTCCCTCGTGTGCTGAATCCTTGTTCATTCGTTGTGCAACCTGAACTGGAGCGCATGGCAGCCAACCTTGCCCCATATACAGCATGTTGTCACTGGGAAGATGGAGTGATAGCCTTTTCAGGGCACCTGGTAGGTCATGTAAGCAGTGCTTAACAAACCCAGCTCTGCTGGGAGTCAAAGCTGCCCTTTGTGCCATCTGAGCTATCACCCGTGCCTCGTGCCAGCTGCCCATGGGATGGCGTCTCAGTGATGCTACGTACATGACTCCACACGGATATTAACAAAACAACGCCATTTCTCGAGGACTCCAAAAGGCTTCACAGTTGTCTGTGGAGCCAAGTATGGGAGAATTTGGGACTGGTAAGTGAAAGAGTCTCACCATCATTCCACATGCTCCAGCTGAATAAAATACAAACCTGTGCAGGAATCTAGTGTGGCCACTTACTCACAAAAGGGCTGATCACAAAGATTTAACTATGTTGACAGCTCTGTATGGAAAGACTTTAAAGAAACCATTGCAAAACATCTTAAGGAAGTGTTTCAGAAATGCGTAAGGAAAGAAACATTATCCTGGAGATCGAGATAGGCAACTATGTAAGTACATCCTATTACATGCTAAATTAAATCACCATTGCAACATTATACTGTGCTAAGACTCACAGACATCAAAGTCAAGCATGACTCTTAGGTCAGGTCAAGAAAACACAGATTAAAGAAGAACAAATTCTTAGTGGCAAACATTGCTGAATATCCATTATAATAAATGTAAGGGAGCCACACGTTACTAAAGCATGGGGAAACCTGTCTAAACAGCTCTTGCATAAACGCTCACATGGGTTTGATATTTTGACCCTATGTGATGTAACAACTAAAACCTACTCAGTCAGATCACATTGCACAGATACGACATGAAAGGAAAATGAATTATTTGCTGCATTTCCATAAGTCCAAGACAATGATAAGCTCATATGTGCAAATAAAAAGGAAATGTATATGAAGAGAAAGCAAAATGCTATCAAAGGTTTGGACTTATTACTTCATATAAAAAGCAAAATAATTACTAATTATGCAGCTAAAGCAGGAATGATAATAAAACACTTGTATTCTATGTTCAATGAGGAGACACTTCACATGTTTCATCAATGAATAAAGAAAATGAACAGATAGTCATACAACATGTAATAAGACAGAACAGAGATCATTCTTACCAATTAGTTCCTAAAACATAGTCTAGGATTCTTGACTATCTGTGCTTCAGCTATTTTAATTCTTGATATACTGCAGAACTACAGAAAAAACATGAATATTGTGCCAAATTAAAAAAAAATAGTAAGAGGGATGTAGTAATGTGCCAGTATTTTATTTATCCTGGCTGCCATTGCCACAATGAACACAATATCTGACTAATTAAAAATCAATTATCATATATTGCCACTCTTGGTTCTCTTGCTATTCCTCAAAATGTGGAATGGTAGTCATGCACGCCAAATGCTCCATCATCCCTGAAGTAGTTGATAGAAATACCTGTTTTAAATGAAGAGTTGATTTCAAGTTGCATACATTCTTTACATTTATGCTTCATACATTTTGTACAGCATCTGTTAATGTATGCATGTTTATATTATATATAACTTTCAGCGTACAAAGCAATTATACACTGAAAATGGCACTCCACTACACAAGGGAGTGTTTTTCCAAAAAAAGACTGTTGATGTGTAATTAGTTGTCCTTAGGACAGTCATTAACTGTACAATTTACTGTCTGGACAGCAGATGGTTCCACCCAATCAAATTCCATATATATGTCTGTGTGTGTGTGCATGTGTGTGTGTATAAAACACCAGGGGAGATTTGGAGTAAAAATTTATGTGTGAAACACTTTGCATGAAGGCAGAAGTAAGGGACCCAACTCACTTGCATGTGAACTGAATGCCTAGCCACATGGGAAATAAAAGAACAGGGAAAAAGGACAGGAAAGCTGTCGGAAGTTGGTATTAATAAAGAGATATAACTGCGCTTTTTCTTTTTCTTTTTCTTTTTCTTTTCTTTTTCTTTTTCTTTTTCTTTTTCTTTTTCTTTTTCTTTTTCTTTTTCTTCCTTTCTTTATTAAACTTGAAAAACTCTTACTTATATTTGGACTGTGCACAGAAATTCTTCTTTAATTTCCTTGTCTTAGTTATGTTGCAGAGGTGACGCCACTGTGAGACCAAAACGTGCCCTGTCCTATGGATGCCCTGGTCTCACAAGGCAGGTTACTGAAGCTATCTTTAAGTGACCAGAGTGCAATAAGGCTGTCGCTGTTATGTCCAAGGCGCGTAACGAAAACGACACAGAGTCCAGGCTCATGAACAAGTGGAAGCCAAAGCTTCTTTTTTAATAATTTTCTGACTACTATATAGGATAGATTGCAAAAAGTATGTTGAGTGGCAATAGGTAATTCGTTCCTTGGCCATCCACCCCTTGAGAGGATTGGCCAAGTCCTAAGATACCTATTCCAAAATGTTTTCAAAGTCAAAGCCATAACAATCTTGCAAAACAGCTTGCAGGTGCAAGAAGTTTATAAAACTGTGACCTTGTTTAAAATAGTTTACACAGGAAAGACAGTCTTCTCACAGAATACTGAGAAAAGGCTGAAGAATTTCTCTGCTTCTAGATTTTTAACACCTACAATAAGGCTGCAAAGAATGTCAAAGCAATTACAGGATGTCCTCCTAGAAAGTTGCATGGGATAGCAAAATGGCGATGCAAGGTAACTGCAAGGAGACGAGATCTTCCTGGGGAAGAACCATTAGCCAGAGGTTCCCCGTAAGGTGACGAGCAGTTTTGGTGAGCCCTGAGCTGTCTCCGGAAGCCAGTCTGTAGGAAATAGTGTTTTTCAATATGAAGAAACAGATTTTTTTCTATTCTATCACATTTTTTTAGTCTATTGTGCAAAGATAGTAAGATATTTTAACGCAAAGACTGAAAAGAAAGTGTATATTAGGAAAGTAAAGAATATTTTTTCTAACTGATTTCAGAAATAGTCCTCAGTGATAAATATCGTTGAAAAGTTTTCTTTTGAGGAATTTTAAAAAGTCTACCAGTCTCAAACTCTGCTGAACATTCTCATGAATGCTTTGGAAATAAACAAGGCACCCCGACTTGCCAGATTTGCAGTAGAACAAAGATTGATGGAGTAATACTAAGGACAGGGCAATCATAAAGAATGATCTGACCTGCTTGATAGACTGGCCTGATTAACCAGGGTAAAATCTAACGCACTGGAGTGTGAGTTTTGATTAAAGAACTGCCAAATGTATGTTACAATTTACTCCCCCATATGAAAGGGAAGACTGGAGTGTGGGAAAAACTAACTCACCAGCTTATGGAAGACAAACATCGGAAGTCTCTAAAGGCCAATAAGGACAACTGGATTCTATATGTAGAAACTGGGAACTCATTTATATGTAAGAATATAATAATAACAAAGCAATGTTAATCTCATTGTATAGCAGTAGTGGGAAGGGTACTGGAATCTGCAATGATAGAGGAACAATGAAAACTTGGAGGGAGTGCAAGAGAAGAGATACAGCTGAATACATCAAATAAAGGGGGGTTTATAATCAGAATTTGAAGGGTTGTGTCTACTGGTTTGACAAAAAGAAGATTGTGATGTAAACTAGGTATATTTTATAAAACTGATCCTAATAAAGAAACAGCTGTTATGCAATGGCTTTTAAGTTACTAGGAAAAGATGTAATGTGCTAACGTCTGGGCTCTGGCCAAACTAAACGAAGCTGGAAACAAGGTGCATGCTCACTGCTGGAAGATGATCACTGACCACAATATAGCACCATGAAATATGGTGAATTCACCATTCCTGATATCTATAATACAAGAGGGATCATTTTTCTTCAAGATAGACTTTGATCAGCCACAGATGATCAAGACTGACATTTCAGTAACTGCATGGCAGGTAACAGTCTGATATCTAACAAGTCCAACAAGATGATCTGATGGTACTTCTGGCTTTTATAAGTCATGGAAAGAAATCAGATGAATAATCTAGTACAATAAAAAGCCCATTTGCTATTTGTTCTTCCACAGCCTAATAGCAATTCACCAGGGTTAAACAATTTAATAGCTCTGTACAGTGTTATAAAATGGACTTACTAAAGAAGTGCAAGCTGGTAGGACCATTTAGCAAGCCAGAGTGGAAAAGCCCAGAAAACTGCCCCTCAATGTTCTGCTAAACATTTATTATGTACTTGCAAACAAGGATTGCAAAGGATGCAATCAAGCTAGATATCCCTCCAGGTTTAGCTAGAACATCCAACAGCCTTGCAGGCCTTCTTCACCTCTCCTAGGACCTTCCAGCTTTATTTATTAGAGTCCTTGTTGAATGAAAGGTGTAAAAAGCCTCCTTCAAACTTGTTGAATCTTAGGCTTATCAGCAAATGTTTAAAATGAGACAATTTTTAAATGACCACAATGATTTCAAAAAGCCTATCCATTTGATGGGCATCCTAGAAGAAAAGGCAAACACAGAGCCACATATGAAATACCCAGCTCCCCACTGGGTTGTGAATGGCTGGAGCTGGAAGCATTAGTGATACTCTGTAAGGAAATTACATCTGCCCTGCTTGTAGCTGCAAGAACCATCCCTTGAGATGTGCACACTTACTGTGCAAAGAAAGTGAACTGGTCATGAGAAAATCAGTTCAGCCCGACTACAACACCACCAATTTTCAGACCTCAATTCTGGAAGTGCAAAACCAGGAATTGCTGAGAAACAGAACCTCTTCATAGTCCACAAAAAATATCTCCCAAGAATCTACCCTGGACAAACCCCACTATGCAAGCTACAACTTTCCAGCAGTACAGAAATAAAAGCATGACTATATCCAGAGAGCTCCCTTTCAGGAACAAGGCAGGCATTTCACAGGCACCCCTCCCTGTCACTGACACTTCTGCTCCTCTGTGTTCTAAAACTGAGAACTGCACACAGAGCACTATTGTCCTTGGCTGGCCTGTCATTGCAAAAACACTGTGTCCTGCTCCCTCTGCCAGACTGACGATGCCATTTAAAGCTTCAGAGTGACACGACTCAGCCAAGCACACTGTGGATATCTTTATCTACTTGTTTGTAAAGCAGAGATAAAATCCTCCACATAAGCCTTGAAATGTGGCTGGCAGCCACAGAGGCCACCCCAGCAGCAGCCCACCCTGCTACCAACACTGCCAGGCAAACCCAGTACAGAGAGACACAAGATACTCCAGAGACAAGTACAAATTGGGAGAGGAGTGGCTGGAGAACAGGGCATTCCTGCAGAACAGGGACCTGGGCGTGCTGGTCAGCAGCAGACTCAATATGGGCCAGTAGTGTGCACCGGCATTTCATATTCTATTCTACATCCTCTGCATTCCAAAGAATTTTAAATGCTATCACAGGTGGTTCTAGTAGGCTACAAATTGTAGTTAGTCTACTGTTATGTACACTGAGAAACCAACACAACCTAAGTTTAACCTTTCAACCTAACCTTCTAAAAGCACTACAGCAAAAAACCGCCAAGCCCCAAAAATCCACAAACCCACAAAAAACCAACCAACCAACAAACCAACCCAAAACCTGACAAACCAACAAGATATTTACAAAGAATGAGGGAATATCTACCATCCGTTAATAACTGAGAAATGAATAGTCTGAGAGAAACATAAAGTAACTGATTCCATCTGTGAAGTTTTTGTGTGTTTTATGTTTTTGATTCAAAGTAGGCCATGGGTTACCTGCAGTGAACTTAATCAAAATAAGCTCATTCATATGTTTGGAGATCAATGCTCTTGCATACTTGCTATGAGTGTGTGAACCACGTCTACGCGTGTTTAATCTCATGAGACTGTTTCTCCACTGTTGTTGGTGGTGGTTTTTAACAAACAAGTAAAGCATTTCAACCCTAAGGAACAAAGCAGGTAGTGAGAGGCATGCAAGAGGCTGGAGGATCTTTGCTACAGATGCAAATAAACTGTTCTTCTGTGTCCTCCCTCCTGGAAAGAGTGAGGAATCCCAGATTAGACAACCTCTCGTCATGGTACATTTGGTCCAAACAGGCAAATTTTGCTAAGTATGTCCCTATCTGTGCTGAGTCTGATGCAGACACAGTCCAAGAGAAATTACAGCTCAGGAGGCACGGATCATCCTGTAGCAGCTTGTCATCCAGAATGATGTCCTAGGTGTAGCAAACCTTTTCAGAACTTCCTGGGATCTTTATAGATCTGCACTGTCCTTGTTGCCTTCTTGGATCAAACCAGGCTCACAGAAACACTATAGTTAAAATAAATTTCTGCTATCTCAAGAGGGAAAAATAACATTCCTGGAGCAGGATATCCTGCACAAGGAGGATGCCCTACTGCAAAACACAAAATCTTCCTTCTTACACTGACCATGGAAAGCCCCTTCTCCCCCATGTGGGTGCTCCTAATTCTGCAGGTGCTGAGTTCATTCAGGCCCCATCCAAAAGCAGGGACAGGCAGAGCTGATGAATTCAAGTACCTGCACATCCTTGCTCTTGTTTTGACGGAGTTTAAAGCCAACAGAGAGTTGTTCTGTTCATCTTATATTTCCAGTTATTATGCTACTACTGCTCGTACCAGGAGTGGGAAGAGGGATGAATAGCCAAGAAGTAGTAAGGAAGTACACAGAGGAACTTGGTAGTCAAGCAGGAAAGAACTTCATCAACGCTCTTGCTTTCTTGATTGATCTGGTGTCCATGGCCCATGCCCTCTCTGCCTCTGTTTAAAGACTCCCTTGGAGGTGATCTGCACCCACAGGATGGCAGAGAATCATAGAATATCCTGAGTTGGAAGGGACCCACAAGGATCATCCAAGTCCAACTCCTGGCCCTGCACAGGACAACTCCAAGAATCACATCATGTGCTTGAGAGCATTGTTCAATTTCTTCTTGAACTCTGTCAGGCTTCATGTTGTGACCACTTCCCTGGGGAGTGCCCAGTCTTCTCTGTTCCAGTGCCCAACCACCCTCTGGGTGAAGCACCTTTTCCTAATATGCAACCTAAACATCCCCTGACTCAGCTTCAGGCCATTGCCTCAGGTCCTGTCACTGGTCAGCACAGAGAAGAGATCAATGTCTGCCCCTCCTTTTCCCCTCACAAGGAAGTTGCAGACAGCAATGATGTCTCCCCTCAGTCTCCTCTTCTCCAGGCTGAACAGACCAAGTGACCTCAGCTGCTCCTCATATGGCTTCCTCTCAAGGCTTTTCATCATCTTCAATGCCCTTGTTTGGACACTCTCTCATAGCTTAATATTTTTCTTGTCACATTGCATCATCCAAAACCACACAGAGGACTCCAAGTGAGGCTGCCCCAGTGCAGAGCAGAGCGGGACAATCCCCTCTCCCTTGCCTGGCTGGCGATGCTGTGCCTGGTGCCCCCCAGGACAGGGTTGGCCCTCCTGGCTGCCGGGGCACTGCTGGCTCATATCCAACTTGCCATCAGCCAGGACCCCCAGGTCCCTTTCTGCAGTGCTATTCTCCATACAGCATGTGCTTTTCTCTAAGCATGCAGTGTGCCATGATCCCAGTCACAAACCCGTCCCAAAGGCTGCTGCTTGTCTCACCACCACCTTGCAAATACAAAACACAAGCTGAATTAATAAAATATACTTTTAATGTGGTCTGCCCTGAAGATGCCAAGCTTAAACACTTAAAGCTCTTTCTCAGGGCAACGAGCACCATGTTTATTGTCATTTTAGCACCTTCTTCTTTGTGGCTGCCCATCCTCTGTACCATACAATGACTCATACTCCACTGTTGTAACTGAATTGCAGTGATTTTCTGCAGTGAAATTCTTTGGAGAAGAAGTTTTCCTTCAGTCTTTTTTTGTTCATCTGAGAACATCCTTTTAGTGGGATTGAGCAGGAGTGCTTTGAAGCCTGCTGGCTAATAGTCTCTCAGCAGATTAAGGGACATAAAAGCACCCTCTCTTGTCTGACATTATTTCTTTATCTGCCTTTTCCGTGCCACAGCTGTGCGCAAGGCCTGTATGATGAGGTCTTCATTATTGAGGATGTTGTACTCAGCCAGCTGAACCAGGCAGTCATACACCTTCTCAGTGTATTGAAGGGAATAAGTTGAATACGGGGAACAGCAGCCGTAGAGATCAACTTTGCCATCCTCCATCTCTGACTCTGAGCGCTTCTGACCTAGGAGGAAAGGGTGAGAAATCACTGCTGAGAGAAATCACTCTGGTCATAAACAAACAAACTCTTGACAGAGGAAGGAAAGGAGGTGTCTCTCCACAGAGAGGGTTCACAGTGTAGATTACTTGTTTGACTTTAGTTTTTTGTAGAAAAACAAATAATTCTGATTCAAATTGACAGCTCAGTCCCTGGTTCAAATGCATACCAGTGGCTCCACAGGATGAGGGGAGAAAAAAGAGTGATTATTCTTACATGGGTCTGCAGTGTAGTTCTTAGCTGTACCTGAAGGTACCTACAGTGAGTATCTATGGATGTACATATTAGTAGATACATCAAAGTTACCTGCAAACTAATTATCTGCAAGATAACTAGCTTAGGGATTGAAACATCACATCCCTGGCATCAAATCTGACATGCTTTGAGCAACAGAAAGGTTTGACGTACTGAAAAGAGTCAACAGCGAAGTTCAAGAGCTGGAGTATTAAATATATTCCTTTTAATAGGCTGTCCATGATGTAAACCTTCTTTTTAACATGTTTGAATACTTGCCTGGTGCTTTGTATTTTTGGAAGGTATCATTAACTAGTGGGAAAAATAGCAGTACTGGTGCT
Source organism: Struthidea cinerea (assembly GCA_013397865.1). Lineage (NCBI taxonomy): Eukaryota > Metazoa > Chordata > Aves > Passeriformes > Corcoracidae > Struthidea > Struthidea cinerea. Next base: position 537,774 of record VZTI01001449.1, read on the forward strand.
CCTGGAGTCTCAGCACCATCAAAGAGGTAACACTCTTTCAGCTTTTTCCTGTCTTCTTCACTCAAGTCCACCCTGGGAAAAAGGATTCCCTGCTCAGAGCAGTACTTGCAGGTCTGGTCCAAAGCCTGGATCAGGGAACAGAGCAGTAGTAAGACTTAGAATAGGATTAAAATGAGGCTCAGGATTTCTTGGAGTCCGGTAACAAAGTGGACATTTTCTAAGCTTGTTGTGCAAAAGCTCTTAAACCCCTAATGGAAAGCACTGTGTCACTGAACAGAAGTTTTTGGGTTTTTTTTTGCTGAGTCTTAGCACAATACAGCTTATTGTACAAGAAAAACAAACAAGAATACATGCAGCTTATAAATGATGTATCACACTTCATCATCAAGCAGAAATGTTAAAGGTTAAGACTTTTAGTAGGACCAATATAAAAAGCACCTAAGTGTTAAAAAATTTTAGGTATACCCATATTGAAAAAGAAATAAAGACTGCTTCAATTACTCTCACCTGTATCTGGGATCCCGCACTGTAATTTAAATGCAGAATGACGTCCACCTTTCTTTCTGGTTTTAAAAGTGGCATGACGCTTGTATTGATGAAAAATCCAGTATCTACCAGAGACAGGAATTCATCTGATTGTGTCAGCTGGTTGGGAAATGTGTCTAACACAGTATCTGAAAGAAAAAAAATTTTCTTGCTGTAAGTGCAATAGTGAAAAACTTGTTAGCCTGTTTTCCACCCTTACACCATGTCCACTGAGCCTTAACTGGTTACAGTCCTTGGGGAAGGGAGATTTGCCATATCCCTTCTCTTCTGCCTTCTCAGCTCCAGTCACATGCAGTTTTGGACCTGCAGGAACAACATTCATGAAGGGGGTTTACTGTGCCTCCCCACTGAGTGTGTCTTTGAAGAGAGGAAGGACCTGGTGGCCCAGCCTCAGGAGGTGTGTGCCACCAGCAAACCACTGACACGTAACTCAACATCACGCCATGCTACATCCTGCAGCATGATCGATCACAGATTGATCTAACAGAGATTCTGCCCAGACCCGGCCTCCAACCTCAGTGAACGGGTTTAATATAAAATCTGGGGGGTTGTTTTGTTCAATTTGTTTATTCTCTCCCCAGGCCCACAGGTCTCCTGCTACCTTTCCATCTGCAGAAGTGCGTGTTCTCCAGGTAGTCGTCGTGCATCTGGAAGCCCTTGAGGAAGTTGTGCTCCTGGGCGATGCAGCCGCGGTCGGCGAGGGCGGCGCGCAGGGCGCTGCCCAGGGGCCCGGGGGGCGTGAACAGCCGCGTCCGCAGCTCCTGCGGCTTCACCGGCAGCGGCGGCTCCTCCTCTGCCCGGGGAAAAGCTGGTAAGTTCCACCTGCCTAGAGCAGCCTCAGCCCTCAAGAAGTCAAGGTAAGTAATAAACCCTGATGCTTTCTCTTTTTAAAAGGACCGACAAGCACGAGAGACGAAACAAAACAGAAAACAAGAAGCTACTCTTACTAGACAAATACCATTTCCTTACACAGTCTAGGCTTGGATAAAAACCCCCAAGATACAGTGTCAAACAGCAATGAGAGTCTGCTCCAGACACACATCTGTGGAACAGACTGAATGCAGGCTTTGGAAAAGGACAGCTGTTGTGCTCCTGTGTATTACTGTAGCTCCCACTTGAAGCAGTCAAAATAATTTTGCTTTATTAATAATTTACAGTTCAGTCTTATTCTTTCTGAACATTTTAATCATCTACCAACATCAGTGTTGACCCCTGATAGATCACAGGACCGCAGATTTTTAAATTATTGATTTGTACTTTGCAGTATGAGACATCTAACTCCATCTAACAGTAAACACACAGTGAGAAAGATGTACGGTCATTTACCTATATTGTCAATTTGGTCCCGCGTCCACCTGTGCCAGAAATCTTCTGAGGAATGGGACAAATTCCATATATATAACACATTGAATGAAAATAAACTACTCCACATGCCTGTAAAAGGAAAGAGCTTTCTAACTCAAACATGCACATATCATGAATCTCAAAACTGTTATCATGAGATGAAACTTTGAAGTTTGTCTTTCATTATTTTGTTTTAAAAGCATGATGTGTCATTTTTATTTGGCTCCTGGTTTTTGAACCTTATTTTTGGTATCCAGGTTTTGTCTTATGGTACTTAGGGATGGAGATCTTTGTGAATCAATATGGAATTTGTATTTTTAGGAAAAAAGCCTCAAGTATCATGAAGCTTGTATAAAAAGAAAGGATGAAAGTTTGCAGTTCAAGAGATTTGATGTGGAATTATATTGACAAGGGCATAACTACAACATAACCTTACAGCCTCTGCTTTTGTAGGATTCCCTTTTTGAGAATAAGCCTGTTAACACATCAAGGGATCAGTTTTGACCATGCATTTTTGAGCTTGAAAAGCAATTTCTTTAGTTATCCATTAGGGCACAAGTTCTCACTGTTTTTTGGTTCAGGGAGTGGAAATGTGTGACAATCCATCACAGACTCAGTCTAAAGTAGTACAGTGTCTCCTTCCTGCTCAGTGGAGTGGCCAGTCAAAGAGAAGTGAAATCAGTCACGATACTGACAGCTTTTCTCTTTGTCAGGAAAACACATATCCATGCTCCGCTTGAGTCAACAGCAAACATCTTTCAGGGATGGTTGTGTTGTTTTCCCCTCAGCCTTGCCCGGGCTGTGTGGAAACTGGAGCAGTGACATGTGGCCTAAAGACTGGAGCAGGGGGGCCTGGCATGCTCAAACACACCCTGATGCAGAGGAGAATCAGCATGAAGGCTCACGTAAAATGTTTATAGGGAGCATACAAAATACTGACTAACTGTGAGACAGGCAATAGGCTCGGAAATTCAGCCTTCTGGAATAGCATGAGCTGAACCATGGATTCCCAGGGACCTCAATTTTATTGTTGTACTGGAGGCCATACTATATTTTAATTCAAAACTAGGTTTAAAAATGTAAATAACTATTTGGCTGTCCTTTTGAATTTTCTTCTTTACTGTAAACTGAATCCATTATAGTAAGTATTAATTCAGCAAAGAGATATTTATCCTCTCTGGTGAAACTGCCCTGTTCATCCTGCACCAATACTTTTTTAGTGTGTAGTTTATATAGCTCATGTTAAAAAACAAACAAACAAACAAAACCCCCAAACCAAAACAAGCAATGAAATAATTTGCTGTTTTTAATAGCTTACCTTCCAAGAAGCAGATCCTGGATTCAGGGACCTTCTTCATCAATCGTCCCATGAAGAACTCACTGCCAAAATCCTCCGCGCGAACAAAAACTCCATATTTTTGTAATCCCACCTCATATGGGGTGAACTCCACCCATTCTGCAAAAAACAACACGAAGAAGAGAGCAAGGTTTTATTACAGCCCTCAAAACCATTTTTGAGTCTAACATTTTGGACTAATAGCAATGAGTTATAAGCATGCTACAAATGAAAACTCATGAACGTGGAAAGGCTTTGGAATATTTTTGAGTCTTGCATAGACAGTCTAACTTTTACCTGACCACAAGGATGTTATATGAATACACATCAGCTGAGGTTATGGTCTTCAAATGAGAGGGGGTTTTTTAGGCTGTCTAAAAAGACTGTTCCACGATTTACCACCGTACATATAAAGACAAATGACTCTCAGAAGTCTCATCATTACCTTTGAAATCCATAGTGCTATAGTTGTTCTTGACATTGACGGCAGTGTAGATAGGAAGTGGGTTCTGACCACGATCAATGGCCTGTTGCTGATCAGAGAGTCTGTGGTTGTCTTTCTGTGATTCCAGAAATACAGTTACACTGAGACAAAAATTAGCATGGCAGTATTTTCTCTTCATCTAAGCTTGCAGGGCAGAAAATTTCCTGCCTCTAATGTATAATGTGTGCTTGTCTTATCTGCTGAAATATTCCATATTTTTCAAAATTCCCGTAAGTGTTCTGTTACTGAAATACCTGCAGACATCCAGTCTGATGCCAGATTATTTGATGATGCATTAAGATGAAAATGGAAAGAAACAATAAAGAGCAGAAAGCAAACTTTTGATATAAAACACGTTATTGCATTATGCTGCGACTTTATGTAAGACCTCATACCTTTCAAAAGTCTGCAGGTCCTTTTGTTAACATGTCTCATGGGCATGCGTAATGTCTGCAGTTTCGTTATTTCTAAACAAGTAACTTGCAGAATATGAAAAACAATTCTTAAACTGTAATATTGTTTCAAAATGTTAGTCTTGGAGTTTTCTCAGAAAAACATATTCAAAATTTCCCAAGCAAGAATGCTGATTTCCACCATGGATGAGTATCTACAAGGCTGGCACCACATATTTTGGAAATGGCTGTGCATTTGCATGCACCGTCTCATAACAAACTGCTTTTCTCAGAGCAAACAGATACATATCTTCTCCAGAAATAAATTTTCAGAAACTGGCAAGCCACTGTAAATGCTGCTTTATGACATACTGTACCCCGTCATGCAAAAAAGATTCCAGGACAAGCCCCCAGAGATCTATAAAAGACGTTTTGCGGCCCTCTCTTTTCCGTTGACACAGCTGCTTTTTGTAATACTTCAAATATTCCAAGGAAAATGAATTTATTTTGCATTTTGTCATATGTTTTCGAGCCTCACTGATTTGCTTGTCGAGATCCTTTTGTGACCAGTCCGCATCTCTGTACAAGTTTGACATGGTCCTAGGAAGAAGAAATACATATTGAAGAGGCAAAAAAAGCACACCAAGGTTTGAGGTAGTCAATCTTATGTAGTAGAATCTTATGTTTCTATTTTAAGTTCTGGATTTGAAATTAAGGTTTCCTGTCTTCAGTTCCCTAGGAAACTGTCATGTTCCCTGTGAAGTCGCAGTCATTATCCCTGCCAAAACAGATGCACAACTTTCCATAAACCATTCTTAGAAAAACTTTAGCCTTCATGTAGTTGCAAATTATGTGACTTTCCCCCCATGGAAAGACTTTATTCTGTCAATTTTGGAAGAAGATCAAGAAGTAGGACTGCTGAGAAGTTATTCTAGGTAGACTACTCTACGTCAGCCCCGGCCTCCTTCAGCACATCGGTGTCATCAGGGAGGCTCCAGCCAAGGCTGCCCAGTCCTACTCACCATGTAGTACCAGACAAGCCAGTCAGGTATGTGGCACAGTCCAAGACATTGAGTTTCTTGAGCCCCCTCAGGCTGCCATAGAGTGCGGTCAAGGATCTCATCCCTCCTCCCGTGGTCATGATGGCCACCACCGGGGTCTGTGCAACACAGGGACACAAAGGGCCAGCGTCACACAGTGGCTGCACCCGACCGTGGCTCTCAGCAGAGACCTCCTGATACATAAAGCCTGACACCACCGTGTGTGCCTAGGCACAGACTTATTTCTAATGATTTCTACTGAAATATAAGCTACCATTTATTTTATAAAGGAGAACAGGAATAGAAGTGTAGATGCTGAAAATTTTTCAGCTTTCTGCAGCATTCTGTGAGAGCTCTGTGTTTCTCATGAAAGCTATGATAAACACTGCTACGGGTTTTTTGGAAACTGGATCTTTATCTGTGCACCCGGGATCTGTTTTTCAGAGTTGTTATGGTACACAGTGAAATAATATTTTGAAAGAGGTGTTGTGAGCTTTGGCCAATAGGACAGGGGGTGGCTGGTCCAAGATCCAATAACCTCCTGTTATCTTTGGGAACCAAGTTATATAAACCAAATTATAATTAATTAAATAGCTACTTTCTTCCTGAACTTGGATTGTGTTGTTACTCGCCGTTCTCGGTACGTCACAGCGACATAGAAGCAATGACAATTTTTGCATAGACATCTGACACTTGTTTCCATTGTGTTCAACATAGATGTTTGGTATGAAACAAATAAAAATGCATTAATTCAAACCAAAAGAGAAGATAAGAGAGAAAAAAATCAGTTGAAAAAGCAGGAATTAAAAAGAAATCTCACAGGTCAAAGAGAGGAGGGACTATCAACAAGGATAACAATAATAGGGCAAAGACTGCAGAAGATATAAGATACCTAGTCTGGCTTCCAAGGAAGGTGTAGCAGGAAAAGGGTTAAAATCAGAATAGCAACTGCAAAGGACACAAACAGCAGGGTGAATTTAGAGGTATGGGGCAGTATTGGAGGCGTACAGAAGTTTTAAGGTGAGGAAAGATCAGGAAAAAATTTAACTGTGAAGAAAAAGAGGTCATATTATGCCATTATGCTCTCACTGCTAAGCACTCGTGAGATGTTTTAAATGTTTTCCCTACAGACCTCATGGTCCAGCAGATCCTGTTCCAGCTGCAGGACCTTCTTAAGGGCAGGAATAACATAATTCTGCCTTTTGCATAGAAAGTCTTGCTCCTGTATGCAGAGGTCAAATCCTAAACGCACATCAAGGTGGTCTGGGCTGGAGCAGAGATCAGGAAAAAAGAATATTCCATTTTATTATTGGTAGACAAGCTCAGAATTTCCAATGCAATAAAATAAACCTGATCCACAGTATACTACATTTAGGTCCCTTTCCTGCACTCCCAAGCAGGTAAACAATGCTGCATGAAAGAAGGATAGCAAAAAGGACTGATAAATTTCTAAGCAGCTGTCGAAATAAAACCTAAGGAAAGACATTCCTGCAGCTAATTTCTGAGATATCTGCTCTCTGGGTTCTCTCATATGTTAGTGCTCACTGAGAGCTATAGGGAAAACTTCTCATACTTTCTTGAATTAGGCAGAAATTTGTCCTACTTCATAATCAACAATGCCAGGTGATCAGCTGTGCTCTTGCCCAGTGTTAAAGAAAATGTAAAAGACTGTGCTGGGTAGCATAATTAGCTTGTAATATTATTTTTTCTATTTTATGCATATTTTTTCATTATTCATGCCTCAGTATGGGTTATCTGCATGCATTACACTACACTACATACAGTTGCTTCCAGCTCATGTGAATGCCATATCACCTAGTCACACAACCTACTGTCCTGCCGTGAGTGCCTCCTCCCCAGGAAAGAGCCTAGAGAGAGATGAGTTCAGCTAAGTACAAGTTAACCTCCAAGAGGGGCCGAGTCTCTTACCAGTCTTCTGCCTTAGCATATAAATCAAATCCTTTATCCTGGAAAGCAAGAATGACAACAATGAGTGCTGACAACATGCTTCTTCCTTGCAGCCTGAGGAGGCATTTTAACTTGTGCCATCCTAGCAGTGTGGGTACAAATCAGGAGCTCTGAATAATCCAGCAGCCTATGCAAATTGACTGTTGTGTTTTACTGAAAGGGAAGTTGTTCAGTAATTTCTAACGTTTTCTAGTAAATGTACCATCTGAGGATAAGTGCTGTTTACAGAGTAATGATAATTTATACCTTACCCATATCCACTGACAGTACCTCTTAGGCAGCCAGCCAGGCTCCAGTCACACTGTGATTCTACACAGCAGCATTTGTTCCTCCTGTTTCTGTGGCATGTACCCCACAACAGTTGTGATCCTTCCATTCTATATGGATTATTTTAACCATGAGTCTAAAAGTGCTTTGTAACACATGGTCAGCAGAGTCTGATGCTACCTCAGTCAGTTCAGGTGCCCCACTGGTGTGTGAGAAGGGGAAGAGCAGAGCTTCGAAATTTAGCATGAAGTAAGATCAGGATGGAGCAGCAAGATGCCCCATGTACCCACATCTATTCAAACAGAGCAAGGCACAACCTGGCCTAATTTCTGAAAGACCTACTGCTGTTAGGCTGTGGTGTTTTTGTCTGCAGGCTTTCATTGTCAGAAAGTACCATGGTAATCATCAGGGAGATGCAGACTTCCACATTCAAGTTTCTCAGCCTCTCCCACAAAAAGACACTCACCTCTGCTAAGATCATGTTTTTTCCACTTGGAATGGAATGAAGTTCCACATTTGGAGAGCCTGTATCATACACATGTGAGTGCTGAAAAAATACAAATAAACCCAGGTTTATATTGTAAGGAACGTTACTCTCTGCCCACAATGCAAATTAATGTTACTATTTATGGTGTCTGATATTTTACATGCCATTATTATGTTTTATAAAGCTCAGTTGTAACATACTGAGGAGGGAGGTAGTTTCTTTCCTGGTAGTGTAACATCCAGCATTGGCTGCTTGTATCTGGCATAGTGGAATTTAGCAGGAGAGGAAGAGCTGAAGACCAGATTAGATCCCAGCATAATGTCCTGGGTGCCTTCATAAGAGCCTTGCACTTTAAAGGAGAATTCTTTTTCTAAGGAAATGACACAAAAGCAGACACGGATTAGTTTTCTCATCAAAACTGGCAACAAAAATTCTTGCAGAGTCTATCACAAGGCTGTTCTCATGTTTTGGATTTGTTGGGGTTTTTTAATTCTTACATTAAGCCAATTGTGTTCATAATATTAGCACATCAGTTAAAAATAGCTGATGGAGAAATAACCTTACTTGATTTCTTCTCCTTTTTCTTCTTTGTCTTCTTCTCAACCACCTGAACTTCTAAACAGCAGATTTTGCGAGACTGTAAGAGACATGAACAGTAAAATACCTCATGGCAGGGAATTTTCCGATATGACATTCTGTTTCCTAGTGTAAATGGGACACAACCAGGGCAAGGTGGGAGTGCAGTGTGGATGGACAGGGCTTGCAGAAGGGAGAAGATAAGGACAAAGTGAAAAACAGTTCTTTCAGGATCCCAGAGCTGTGGAGGACTGATTTAAACAAAATTCATGAGCAAGCAAAAATAATAAATGAGAAAATGTCAGGGATGGGAAGTCTCTGTGTAAAATCCACAGTTATGAATGCAGGACATGACGTGCATGGGATAGGACAAACCCTCTCACTTTAGCAATATGGGAATTTGGGAGGAGTGATGTCTAAGGAAGAATTCACTGCTGCACTGATGTCTCAGACCTAAACCACTTCCACGTGTTTCCTTTGCAACAGCAAAGGGGTGTTGGGATGGGGGATCTCCACGCTGTTCCAGTCACAGCCTCTCCGGAGGTGCCATCCACAAGGATGTGTCATGATGAAGTGGGAAATGGCAATGTTTCAGTGCTGGCTTTCTCCGTCAAGGGGTATATTGTCCTGGTGACTGTGAGTCAAGTGAAACAAATGTGGCAACAGGACAAAAAAGATTATTAAATACAACACTCACCACTAGCACTCCATTAGTAATGATGGTTTCAGGAGGGCCTGAACTAGGACACAGAAAGAAAGAATACATTTATAATAACTCATTAAAATTACAGTATAGTTCCTAAGCCCCACCCTTCTCCTGATTTTACTCTTGCATAATTTTAGCTGCATATTGGATTTGAAAAAAAAGTCCCAGGAGACTTGTTGTACAGCTCTCCTCACTCTACTATGTCAAGGGAAAATTGTCATCCTACTGGCTCATCCAGTCCTGGAGCTCAGCAAAAAAAATGCCAAAGGTGCTCTGAGGCCAAGCCATGTAGTGATTTTATGCTGAGTCCCAAGCTGAGGCCGTGGATGGTTACATAGAATCCAATTTTAAAAAAATCACAGTTCATTGAATGATGGAACAATAAGGGCTCTGGATCAGAAGTCCAGTGCATTATTCCATGTTGTGTTTTGAAGGGGGTGGACCTTCTTGCTGATCTCAAACACAAATGCATAACAAACCAGCAACATTCTGGTCTTAAATAATGTTCACTACTTTAGACAAAGAAAAGGATTTAGCATGTTCTCCCTGTTTGCCTGAAGTTCGTGGGAGGTCATCCTGGCATGCACCCATTTGTAGACACAGCTCATAGCACAGATTCCTTGGGAATGATGCACTCGGGACAGTCAGACTAGATTATTTCATGCCTCTGAATGCTGTTCCTTTTTCTCCAGGTTATGTTGCATTTCATGTTTACTTACATATTATCCAAGGCAAATCCCACCTCCAACTCCTCTTGTCTCTGGAAAATAAAGAAAGGAAAATGGTTTTGGTTTATTGGCAGTTCTCATAATGCAAGTTCTCATTCTCACAATCTAGGTATGCATGCACTGTTTGTGACAGTCAGAGCATTTAAAATAGAGGCACACACCACCTCACATCTGTGCGTCTTGAGCCTCAAGATTCTTTACTGATAGGAAGCTTGTGGATGGCTGTCATAGCAGTTTTTAACACAGAAATTGTTTGGCTTGCCTGCTTCTGCAGGGGCCTAAGGGACAGACCTAGGTGGAGATGCTGTCTCATTCCGAGTCTGCCAGCAAAGAGAAAGGGGATCTGCTGAAGGGGAGAGTCAAAGCCTTCTGGTGTCAGGAGGAGAAATGGTGACATGTAAAGCAGTTGTGGAAGAGGAAAACTTCTTTGTCTGGCAACAAGTCGAGGGCTTTGGGACAGACAAATGTAAATTTGACATTAAGGCCTGGTCTGTGAAGTGGTGAAAAAGAGTATAATCCCCAGGGGAAAGAAAGCACAGGCAAGAGGAAAACAAAAGTGGAGACAGAAGGGATGATGAACAGTGAAGTGAGATCATGCTGTAGGCTACTTAGTTGCTCAAATTACCCACTGAATTAAAGACACCAAAAAGTTTATAATATAGGACAAAAAAATTTGCAAAGACTTGAAGAGTATGGGCTCTAACTGGTGTAGCTGTGCAAACACAATAAGAAAAGGCTTGGATATGGCACCTGTAACCACTCAACCAGTCAGCTTGGTTACAACTAGCCACAGTTTTAATTTCACCAGAGCTTAGTGGAAGTCCACACAGTGCTTAGGTATATTGCAAGGAATGAAATTGTCAAATGAGGCATTTAAAGACAATGAACTGCAGTGTGGAGCTTGGGTGTGTGTAGATAAGGTAATTCCTCAACTGAATGGTGCATGACAGACACACAAGAAACTGGAAGGGAACTGGAAAAGGAGAATGATAGACAGAACATAACTGGGAGGTGGGATGTACAACTTTCAGTCTCCCTGGACATTCAAAATAGGATTATTTCTTGCTGCCAAGCTGTGTGACATGGCTTAGGCTTTATTTCAACACCCGTGCCACAGTCCATAATTAGCAACTAGTCTAGTTCGACATTTAGTTCTGATCACAGAGTTTTTATTTCCAAATGATTAGGCTAAGTAATAAGTTATGACAAAAGCATCAGGTACTGGCATGGACACCCTCCTTGACCCTCAATGGGGGCAGGCTCAGCAAAGCAACAATTTGGCCAAGACACCTGAAATTTGTGAGCCTCTGTGGCCAACACCAAACCCTTCCATGTGCCTACAGATCCAGGTGTGAAGAGGTTTTCCCATGTCAGAGAGAAAAACAACTTATTTTTATGTGGCTATGCAGCTGACACACAAGAAGGAAAAAAGGCAAAATTTTACAAATCACATTTTAGACAGAAAAGCATACACATTCTTGCCAAGCTATTCCATTTCTTGTTTCAGACCTCACCTGTGAATCACACTTGAAGTGCATGAAGACTTCCTCTCCCAGGGAAAGTTTGGCTATGTCAAAGTACACTGTAAAGAGGTGGTCATCCTGAGTAACCACGTCCTTATCATAGAGTGCCAGCTCCAGCACATTCTGGGAAAGGAAGGAAAGGAGTTCAGAAATGTGTCAGGTTTTATTTGAAGCAGGAGATCCTGGGGACAACTGTTTTAGTCAGCTGCTGTGAGAAGTGTGAGGACATAAAGATAAAGAACAGGAAGGGAAGGAAGTGTAGAGGAAATCAACTGCATGTTGGCACCAGCCTATGAAGTGGAACGAGAGGAAATCACAGACATTTCGAATGCCTTATTCTATCCATGCCTGAGAGAAACAATCGTATTTCATGGCATGGAAAACCATCATGAGGATATGAGTTATTCTCACATCTTTCTGCATCTTTCCTTGCCTCTTGAGAAAATTGCTTGTGTCCCTTTTCAAAAGGATAAAACCTCTCTGTTGTTCCCTAGGTCAGTTACCAGAAAAGTCCCAGTTCAATACCTTGACTTGACTCTGGATCCTGAAGTAGAAGGTTTCATTCCAGACTGGATCTTTGCAATTCTTGATGGCTTTAGTCTGAAATTTGTCATGTGAAGCAGTTGGCAGCCAAAGGCTCACGTAGCAATCAGTATGGCTCACTGTATGTTAAAAACACAAACACCTCTACATTGAGCATTTGCTCTAGAAGAAAGAATGAATTGAACAATATGAAGTTTTGTTTTCAAAGAGAGACACTACGATACATATTGGCATATTTGTTCAACATAAACATTACCATTTAGGTAGGAGGAATGGAGAAAAAAGAAGGATTATATGACTCTTTAAATAAATGTGACTAGAAATATAATAAATACATTAAAACGAAGGGTTTTCTCCTCCTTCTATGTCATCAAACAATCAGTTTAGCTAAAGATAAAAAAAATCCAGGAAAATGCAGCAAGCATTAAGGAAACAAAGTGATACCTTCTCTTTTAGCCAAACAGAACATTAATAAAAAAGCTTTCTGATTTCTGCATAAGTAAAGATACAATCTTCTATTATATTTTAGTTCCAGGCTGGCATACCAGGAGCTACAAAGTGTAACAACATCTGATGGGCTTTTATCTGGGAATGCTGGCACACAGAGAATTAGGGTATGGTAGTTTGGATTACTTAGCATTGAGAAAGCTTTGAGTACAAGATAAATTTGAGATAAGGCTACTCAGCTTTCAGTATTTACTCAATTAGTGCAACCATTTTGTGTTCTTTGTTACGTAAATATACTCCAGAGGAAAACGTGGGAGATCTTTCCCCATTTTTTGCTTTCAACAGACTGCAGAGCTTTTACTGCTCCCTTCGGGGACACAGAGAAACGTGTGTGATAGGCACAGCTGTGACCTTATGGAGTTACCTCCGCACAGAACAAGAGCTGATGCAAAGAAGGGCAACACACTCTGTGTTCATTGCTGGAACCAGCACACCAACGACAGAAATTTCTCCATTCATGGAAGAAATCTAGAAAGCACCTTTTCTTGGAGCAGGACTAGCTATTAGCCCATGGAGGTGACAGGGACCATATAGTGCACTGCAGATACTCACAGACATCTGCCTGGTGGATATTTCTTGCTCTTATGACTCTTACAGTGAGTAAGTAACACAAAGAGGATTCTATCTGCAGGGAAAAAAGCAAACATGCAAAAGACAGGAATAAAGGCTAAAATTAGACAGCATATTTAGAAGACAGAAGTGATCAAGAGAGATAAACACCCAACTCAGGAACAATTTAGTTGAATCTTCTATGTGATTATGAAATGGCCAATACATTTATTTTCCTGCTAACATCTAAATCAAGTACTAGACGGAAATACTTTTCTTCTGTAAGATGATATGAGGATTTATCTTATTAGAGCATTTATTTGTTTCTCATTTAAAATCTGACTGCACAAAGCAGTAAGATTCCGTCCCAGCTTGGGAGAAGATTTAATTTTTAAATTGCCAAGGTAGAAAATGAAGAGATGTTTCAGACCTTTTTCAAGTGATAAAAGTATTATTGTGGTGATTACCTTCTATCCAGTCATTACATATATTTGGTCTCCTGAGTTATGGGATATGATTTTTCTCGTATTCCTGCTCTTTTAAATGTACAGATTTAAATGTTAAATGTACAAATGTACATTTAACTCCACAGAGTTAAATGCTGGCCTCTGATCCCAAAACAGATTTTAGGAGCAGAGAAAGAGATTGCTGCTTTGCACTTCCACCATGCTACTTACTATGCATGTGTTTTTCATTTACAGGGATATGGCTGCCCTCGTGAGCTAAGGTCACCTCTGACTTTTTATTGTGAAAAGTTTATCTCTAGTTTTGAAGTATGCAAACTCTTCACACCTCAAGCTTCTTTTCTTTCGATGTTTCGCATAAGAAGTGTAAACAGTGTTTTACACCTGATAAGAACCTCATGTGTGACTTCTTAGCCTCTCATATTGCTGTTCTGATCTCATATTGGAGTCCAAACATGAGTGCATATCTCCTCTCCCTTTACCATGAAATAAACAAATAAATAACTCCCACATAAGCTTTTATTTCTACCATCATGGAGTTGGGGGGGGGGGGGGG
>VZTI01001449.1:551808-590520 GCA_013397865.1 Struthidea cinerea
GGGGGGAAGACACAACATGCTGGGATATAAATCAGCAGGAAACTTTTGCTCCAAAAGACCTAAAAGTCACTTAGCTCAACTACGGGGCCACAGACAGGTAGACTCCACCTATACTGCAAACTGACTATGAAAGACCATTGCCAGCCCTGAAGTGGCATTAGCATGACACTGACCTCCTTAAACTCACTGAGAAAGAAGTGTGACACAGGTACTGCAGGAAAGGAGAGCAAGACTTCTAGTTGTACTGTCTGAGCAGAACAATTTGGTGCGCACTGTGTTAATAATACCATAAAAAGTGAAGTACATCAGTGTTCATAGGCTTAATGGAATATATGTCCATGTGATGTCTCTCCAAATGTTTAACCTGAGTGTATCGATGCAGGCAACTGGGGCTAATGAATACATGTTGTTGAGACTGGGGGCAGTTAGCAAATAGGCTAATGAAGAAACAGGTAAAATCAGCCTCCAGGTAACCAAAGTATCCTGTTATAGGAAAAGGCACTGAGAGCATTCATGCTGTTCAGCTGCACAGCAGGTCACTGGATGTGCAAAGCAAGGGTGTCAAACCACTGCAAAGAGTCCCAAGAGTAGCTGTGGATCAGACCACCAAGGGCACTCGAATTCATGTCTAAATCCTAACTCCTAAAGGCACAGAAATCAGGCAGGTACAGAAAGTGCTCAGTAATTACAGAACCATTAACTGATGCTGCCAGTGGCTGACTTTGGAGAAGGCAATTCCTGGAAGGGCTTAACTGAGTTTCATGGATCAGATTCCCTGAAGCCAGCTTCGTGGTGATCCCAATGTGCCAAGAAGGCAGTGCAGATTGAATGAAATACTCAGGCATGTGGAGGTGCCCTGTCATGACCAAGGAACCTTGGCTTAGACATCACAGATCTATAAATAACAAATGACCAAAATCCTGTCCGCTTTGTGAGTTTTGCCTAAAAAATCTGAGGTGTTTGGTGTGTTCTTCTGAAACTGCCATGGCCCCTGAAGTGTAGAGAGTTGTATTTCAGGGTGTATTTTCTCATTTTTGGGTTTTCCATTCAGCTAATCAAGAAGAGGTTGGCTGTTCCTTAAACTGTGAGCACAATGCCTGCTGCTCAGCAACTTTACTCATCTCAAAACAGAACAAGGGAGAGTTCCTAATTACTACTAAATGGCTTCAAACTAGAGAGAGGAAGGGTAAAAAAACTCTTCTAGCACATCTAGTCCTTTCATTTCCTAGAGGAAAGATTTCATGTCTGAAGTCTCCTGGGAATCTACTAGTTTTTACTAGAGGCCAGAAGAGGGATTAATTCAGGAAATCAGGTGTTGAAAATCAACTTTAAGATTCTGCCATACTATTGTGAGAATAAATGGCATAATTTCCCAGCTCTTGCTGTCTACACTGGCAGTAAACTTGTCCTTGTGCTTTAGCAAGACATAGGTAGAGACAGCCTATTGAAACCCATCCTTTTAAAGACATTAGTCTTGTTTAAACAGAGGTTGTTCCCCATGTGCCAAGGACAGGAAACCACACTAGGAATTTAACATGAAGCAAGACTATGCAAGTGGGATGATCAAAACGATAAGCGGGACAGTGTTTCATGGAGGGAGCTGGATGGGTTACAGTAGCTAATTACATTGTTTGGCAGATGCTGAACCCTATCTGTTTTCACCCAGCCGCCACCCAGCCGGAAGGTCCCCTCTATAGTTTCCTTTTGAAATTTTCCTTTGCAGTACCTTTGTAAGAGAAGTCCTCTGTTTCCCATCAGGATTCAGCTGCATAGTTCCGTCTCCTTGTTGAGAGGTTTGAGAGATCAGGTCCTGGAAAAAGAAGGGCCAACCTTATCCCTGGAAAAACCATCATGTCTCTTAAAGGCAATCCTCATTGGGAATTAAGAACTTCAGAGCCACAAGGACAGGGAGCCCATGGTCAGTGCTGGCTGTAGAGACTTGGCAGGAACTGGGATTTCCTGCGGTCCCCGGTGCCATTGCCTGGGCTGTGCTTGCCCCAGTAAGCCTGAGCAGAGGCGTAGCAGCCAGGTAAGGTCCACCCTTCATGACACACGGGGAGGGGAAGCAGGTCCTGGCCCTGGCTGTTAAAGGAACAGCAAACCTGTCTCCCATAAACACACCCTGTCATTAATCTTTCGTCTTGAAGTATACCTCCATGTTATTTAATACTTATTCTAAAGTTGCGTATATCGTGTCTCTGAAATTAATAAACATTCTAAATATTCAAAATGCTCCTCTTGTAAATAAGCTCTTGCTCCCCAAGGAGTTTGCATTTTCTTCCTGTGGTTTACTATAACTTTTAAAGTTTTGATATTGAGGTCTTGAAGCCTTGACTTTCTTCATCCTCTATAGAGTCATTGTCGTCAATGGTAGGTCAAGAAACTAGTATCATCTTTGCACTACATGCAGCACAACCACTTAAGATCCCAGATGCCTTGCTTTGGTCTGCACCCTTCTTACCTGAGACAAAATGCCATCTTGGTCCATTGTGGTCGTGTTCACACACGCGTCCAGTGTTATCTGTGGCAATGCAATCTCACATCTCCCAGCTTCCACAGACACCGATAGTTCAAAGTGTCTCATATGCAGGTGAGCAACTACTTTATAAACTGACTCAGAGCCCCACCTCTGACTGGTTTCTTAAAACCAGTTACTCCCCTCCCATTTTCTTATGGTAGGAAGCGGAATCCTGTGGTCAAATAAGTAGGAAAAAATACCTTTGCCTATATAGCAGGTGGAAGTATTGCATTTGAGTCACTTTGCTCTACACTGGCCAATGGCAGGTTTATAACTAAACATTAGAGAAGGATGCCCTCTTACCTGAGCACTGAACTTTCAACTTAGCAAGCCCTCAAAGCCCACAGAAATACATATTCTGTAATAAGACACAGCAACGGTATATAAATTGAATTTAGGTTAACTGTGACAGTAAGCAGATGCAATAAAACATCTAATGAGAAAAAAAAAAACCAAACAAGAGAGACACAACACTACTGCTCTCCGACTAACCTGGTTATTGTAAAGCACAGTATAAAGCTTTCTGAACCACATGCCCCTACAATCCCAGGTCTAGGCATGCAGAGCAGCACACTCATTTGGTGGTTTTTATCTACTCAGCCAAGGTCCAGCAGGGCTGCGTATCTCCTCAAGTCATTGTATTCCTTCCCTCTTCTTTCCTATGGCTTGTTATTATTATTTTTGTGTTTAGATGTGGAGTCCTGAAGCAATGACTTTCCTTAGCTTAGCTCCACCCCCATGAATATTTCTGCACGGTTTTCCAGCTCAGACGGACTCTGGCTGCAAACAAGCTGCATTTAAGTGCCTCTGTCTGACCCAATGACACCTGCCAGCCAGATGCAAAACTCAGCCCTGACCTCGCGCTGCCCTCCCCAAAGGCCTCGGCACAACTGTGACACCACTGCTGGGGCAGGACACCTGCCCCTGTCCACACACAGCTGACCCCTGTGCCATCGGAACTGGCACGGCTCACAGCTCACTGGAAGAGGATTAGAAAAGGCAGCCAAAGACTGTTGCATCATCCACAGATCATAACAGAACAAACTTTCTGGGAAAAGGGATTCCTTTGGCTTTTGTGCTTCCCCAGTACATTGTCTATGAGCAAAAAAGTGCTCATTCCCTGAGCATTCTTGAGCCTACCAGTCAAACATTGCCACGGGCCAGCACAGGTCCCCTCTGCACATTTCCATGCAAAACAATACCAACAGTCATCACAGCCAGCTTGGTAGAATAAATTTTTGCCATAGGCTACAGTATTTTGTAACGCCATGAAGGGCAGTGTCTACACCCACAGCATGTTTCCTCTGTGTGCCAGCTGTAATGATGTAGCTTGATGAAATGCATTTTTCATTAGGTCACAGAAAATTGGCAGCATTGGCATCTGTCAGTCATGTTTAAAGGCAGTGCTTTACTATGACATCTCCTTGGAGGGCGAAGCTATAAACCAGACTGTCCACCAGGATGGGGCCTCTGAGGCTTTCACTCCCATAGTGCCAGTGGCCAAAAACCTCTCATTTTCATGAACAGCATTTGTAATCTATATCAGAGACAACCCTTGCAGGAGAGAGGGACCACGGCTCACTCTGT
This sequence comes from Struthidea cinerea, assembly GCA_013397865.1. NCBI lineage: Eukaryota > Metazoa > Chordata > Aves > Passeriformes > Corcoracidae > Struthidea > Struthidea cinerea. The sequence continues at coordinate 555,914 of VZTI01001449.1, forward strand.
ACTCCTGCAATCTGTCTCTGAGACATTCCTTTATCCATGATACCCACAGCAAGTATTTGGTATGCTCTTTGCAGAGATAAAAACAGTTTTGTTTTCCAGGAACAAGGAACACACTGTGAACCTGAAGCATATTACTGAAATGCCTGAATATGTGGAGCAAGGCAGAATGTTCATTTTGCAAACAGGCCTTTATTGTCTGGAAGTGTATACACAAAATTTTTACACGTAAATAACTTTTCTTCAGAACTGGAGGCGGCATGAATTTATGGCTAAAAACTATGGGGTTTTTTCACAACAGGGTTTTCACGTAAAAATGGAGGCAATTCCCAGGATTATATGCAGAGCACATAGCATCGTATTTCTGATCATGACTAGTGAAACTACCACAGAACAAACAAACAAATATCAGCAGTTGTTCAAAACCTAAAGAGTTTCAAATGCTGTGATCTTTAGGCTTGCAACATTAGGCTACAGTTGCACAAAACTGCAAGTTTCGTTTTGATATAATAAATGACTGAAGTGTTGGAAAAGTCATTGTGAACCAATTTGTAAAGAAAATTTGTCATCTCTCCTTGCTAAAATGAAAATCCTCAGAACATCATTCTGTAACAAGCCAAACATATTATTTGGCTGTGAATGAAACCTGTTATTTTCAGATTGGGTTCCCTGGGCTGACGAGGTAGGCAGTCTATTAAAAAGAAGTTATGTTTCAAAACAAAGAAGTTTTGTAAAATATTAACATGAAATGTTTCAACTTACCCAAGCATTTTCCCTGGTTTATTTTAGTCCCACATTATAATATCTAGTTGATAGATTTTTTCTGACTGAATAGACACTTTGTTCAAAATTTCCCCAGTTGTCTTTAGGACGTAAAACTTCCTAATAAAGTGTGTTTTCAATTTGACTTGCTCTTGGAATGCAAAAGTTGTTATGGATTTATAATTTTTACAGCTCACCCTCAGCACAGTTCAGAACCGTTAAAAAAAGGCACTTTCAATAAAATGGAAAACGAAGGAAGTTTAAAAATGCAAGCCCAGACAAACGTAATTGGTGGCTTTGTGCTAGATCCCATGCATGGTCTTTGGATTGCTTTAAGATGGTCTTAGTTGTTGCAGACTACTGACTCACTTCTGCTCAGTTTGTGCAGGCAGAACTAAACAAATAAGAAGTTTAGGCATATGCCCTAAACTGTTTTCATGGAGTAAGACAGCAAAGTTTTCATTGTCTATTGGAAGTAAAATATTTTCAAGTACTTTTTTTTTTAAATTTAAGAATGGTATTTGATTATAAGAAATAATGAAAAAAGATCCAGGGTATTTTATTTTGAAAGCTTCAAATTAAAGTGTTGAGGTTTTATATACTGTCTCAGTAAAAACCAATTAAAACTGGCATAAATCAACAGGGAATTTTGATGTGCCCAAATTACACCCTTTGCTTTAAAAAAAATCTTATGTGAAAAGACTTATGCCACTTCCTCCTAAGTTGCTCCTTCCCATCACTTATGATTCATTCACAGCCCAAGAGAGCCCAGGATGTGGATGCAAATCATGGAGCTGGTTGTGTGCACACATTTGTCCCTCTTACATTTCCAGCCTCTGCGGCTGCTCTTTGGGACACTTGCAAAACAGAGTTGACCCAGGGATCCAATACCAGCTTCCAGTTGTGTCTCAGGTTCTCTTTGTTTTCCAGGGCTGGTTGCACCTTGTGCTCCACAAAGCAGAATTGTGGGAGCAGCAGTTTATACTCCCTTCTTATGGCCTGTAGGTGTGTTGGCTGGATTGTATAACTGTAGCACTGTGGTGGTAAAAAATTATTTTCCTTTATGTCATGTATTATAATAAGTTAGGCTTAAAATCATGCTATTTAAAAAATCTAACACATATTTTAGGCAAAGAGTGTTCTACAGACCACCTTAATTTATGGAACAAAACATATGTAAAAATTTCCCACACAATGTCTTTGCTTATAAAGACCACTTCTTGGGAATGGAAAAACCCCAGCAAACCACTGCACCAGCTGGGGTAGTTTCTGTAGTGCAGAATGGCCAGTGTTTGAAAAAGCTATGTCCCTTCTGGGTCCTAGAGCATGAAAAACTCCTCTGAGAAGATAAGGGCATTTGGACGGGTGATCAGCACATTTTCTGCCTTCTCCTTTGCATCGCTGTCTGCAAGGCCTGCATAATCATCTGAGAGTTGTTGAGGATGTTGTACTCGCTGAGATTCAGCAGCTTGCGGTAGTTCTCATCGGTGTATCTGACTGAAAACATGCAGTAGGGGGAACAGCAGCTGGTCAAATCAAGCTGGCCTTCCTCCATCTCTGAGCAACAGCGCTTGACACCTGGAGGGAAAGAGTTGTTGTTACTGTGACATGATGTTTATCTCATTCAGTGTTTAACTGCCCACAAAAGCTCAAGGAGTGGGACTTTTCTCCTGAAGAAAATTCATAGGGTTTAAATGCACAATGCAGGTCATATATCGCCACCCTAGTCAAGAGAACACTGTGGGTCTGAAGTGGGGAGGGCACAAGGGAGAAGTGAGGGATGGCATTGTAATGTTCATCTACAGCTTACTCAGAAACATCTCTCTCATTAAAGCCATGGATCAGGTAAGGATGTCAGCCTCAAAGGGCACTCCAAAAGCCACTGTCAGTGCACTGCAGCTGGGATTTCTATGAACCTCAGCTGAGGAAGATTAATTGCTAGTAAGAGAATAGCATTTAAGTGAGAAAGGAGCAATAGAAACGTGGAAACGGAGAGTTCCTGCAATGCTGAATAAGGTGCAGGGCACCTGCCAACAGGATCCATCTCTGCCTTTCTGTTTCTTCTGTCATGCAAATTCCACAACAGCAGAATTTTGGACTTAACCTCCCTGCTACCAAGGAGCAGAGTAAATGCATCCTAGTAACATGCAGTAAAGAAGAGGAATACAAAGCAGGTGGCCTGGCAGAAAAAGACAGGCCCTGAACACAGCACAGTCAATAAAATGATCCCCAGGCTGATGCTGTACCAAAATTAGACACACCGATCTTAACATTGCAGGAGTTCAGCCTGAAAGGCAGGTTCTTGCCTCCCCCACCATTCATATCTGATACTATGGTTCTTCAAGCATAGAATTAAATACCCAGACAACAGACAATATATGCAGGGGGAAATAATCTGAGAGAGCTATACTTTTCACAAGAAAAAAGCTTTTTCAATTAGGTAGGAACCCTTCAAGTAAGAAATGGGAGAGAGGTGAAGGTAAACACCATCCAAAAGACATGGTCCGTGTCTATTCTCTAAGGGCCACAAGGAAGAGAGGAGCGAACGTAATAGCTTTGGCAGGGATGGGGAAAACAAGTTTAACTAGCTAAAGTGCTCCCCCATGTACCCAGCCAGCAAAGATGGCCAGCAGCAAAGAAGAAGCTCTGTCTGAGTCAGGGAAGAAGTGGAGTCTTTTGTTTAATGCTTTGCCACTACTCGTAACTTACCAGGTGCTTTGTACTCTTGGAAGGTATCATTCACAAGGGGAAGAAAAATCACAATTGGACATCCTGGCAAATCTGAATCTTGGAAGATGTAGCACTCCTTCAGATTTTTCTTATCATCATCAGTCAAAGAAATTGTTGGGAATGGGATTTTCTGTTCTGAGTAGTATTTACATGCCTTATCTAGAGACTGGAGGATCACAAAAATGGTCAGCATTGGAAATCAACTTCGTTGCCTAAAGACCCCAAATTGTCATCTACTATTAAGGTTTAGTGACTCAGATCCATAGGGTGAGTTGCTTCTTATCAAGGGTTACTGTACACAGAATTACCACACAGAGTAACCACATTGCTAATCACAAGCTGTAAACACAGTTTCAGAATTAAAGAATTCACCCAGGACACTGCTTCTTTCAAAAAATTGAAGCAATTTGCAGAAGTTTAGGGTAAAGCATGAGTTTCAGCAAATGAAAGAGCCTGTGTTTAACATATAGTATAGAATTAAACAGAAAAGAAAACCACAGCAAGAAAACATTTAAGGTATCTTATGTGCTTGGAAGCCAGGCGATAAGAAAGTTAAGTTTGAATATGCAATTATGTCTCTGCCTGTGTAGGCATTATGACAGTGTTAATTGAGCCTGATATTCTACTGAGAAAGCCTGAAGTACGGGGCTATGATATATCTTTTCCCTGAAATGTTTAATAAAATATCATGTCCTAATATGCACTGTGTTATTTACTCTGCACCATCTAAGAGTGAACACTACCAAGCAGAAAAAGGTTTCTACTAAAGTACTTGAAATTGTAGCAGCCTTTTTTATAAGTTTTAGCTAGACAATGAATGAGGCTGAAATAAAACTTCATTACATCTGTCTCATGCAACATACAGCTTATTAGCAGTAGCACAGCTGGTCTCATTCTGAAAATTCTACTTAATTCTACTTAAGCAGGCCAAAGTGCTTAATAGTGAGTTTTCAACTAACCTCAGTTTCTGACATAAAAAGACCCAAGCTTCTTTTCTGCCAGCTCTTATAGACAGCTAATTAATTTTATCTCCATGAAATGGGGTTTCTGCAGGAAGATGCTCATCACTGAATTTTACTTGTAGCATCTTATTTGTCAGCCTAGAAATCATCTGCTGCTGATATCCACTTAACCCTTTTTATAGTCTAACTTGAGTCAGAAGAAATCACTTCCTCATCTTTATGAATATTCCTGTGCAGGGTCTGGAAGCCTGCTTGATTCAGCATAAAGCAGAAGAGGCTCCTCCCATCATTCTAGAAGAGACCATGCTGACACCCCCTTGAATAATTCAACATGTTCATAAACCAGCAAGAAAGAGTCCAGGAATGGCAGGAAGAAATAGGAACAGTATTAATCACTACGGTGAAAAATGTAGGAGAATGAGGATGTTCTAAACTGAACAGCTGATAAAACCAGCACTTCTGGATGCTACAGGTTGGGCATTTACAAGTAAAAGGAGACACAACACATGGTAACGTCCATGTCCAAAAACGTCCTCACCGATGTATGTGATCCAGTAGTATAACTGAGATATATGATGACATCCACTTCCCTCTGTGGCCTTAGAAGTGGTGCACTGCTGGTATTGATGAAAAATCCAGCATCTATCATGCCCAGGTGATCAGGATTTTGCATTAGCTGGTTGGGACGTGAGTCTAACACAGTGTCTAGAAGGAAAATATTTTTTGAGTAAGAGTAGGTCTGCAGATAATCTGACTGGAAAAAGAAGTGTAAGGTGGAACTGACCATTCCAGAGGCCTGGTCTAATTTAATTGCCACACTACTAGGCTGTCAAACAGGCATGAGAAGAACTGCAAAACACCTAAGCTCCTGTTCTGAAAAATCTGTTTTGAGTTTGCAGGCAGTATATTCCATTAAGATGTCATGCTTGTTAGTGCCAGTAAGCTAGGTCTAATAATTAACCTAAATCTGCCTTACTTCATTTCAGCCATTGTTTCATCTTCTCTCTCATTGATTTGGAGAACGAAATATTTTCAATCCTTTGTACATTCAGACTCATGCCCCTACTCAGTCCCCACTTTGGACTAGAAAGCCCCATTCCTTTCCAGTTTTCTCTTATAGGTGATATTTTCTTGGATATTTCAGGTGCCTCTGAAGCTAGAGGTATAATCTTGCCAAATTAAGCCTCCTGTGTTCACTCTGCTCTCTGCCACTTTAAATTTGGTTCTGTCAGCTTCAAGTCTACCCTATCAGTCTGGACTGCAGAGGTCTCAGCTGAAGCAAATGAATACAAACAGTAAGTCTTAAATACCTGGCAACACTGAAGTCTTAGTGTCTTCTCTCCATTCAGAAAATAAATGTTCTCTTGGGAGGATTTTTATCCCCTGCCAAGCCGGAGAGGCTTCTTTCCTAAATTCCCCACCCCAAAAGTACCTGAAAATGATGCCAGTTAAATATTAGTCGCCATCACCTTTCCACCGACAGAAGTGCTGGTTCTCCATGTAGCTGTTATGCAGCTGGTAGCCCTTCAGGAAATTGTGGTACTGGGCGACGGAGAAGCGGTCGGTCAGTGCTCCCCGAAGGGCTCTGGACAGGGGGCCAGGGGGAGTGTACATGCGAGTCCTCAGCTCATGGGGTCTTGTGGGCAACACCGGGTCTTCATCTAGAGGAGGGGAGAAAAAGTGGTGAACTGCTTGTTTACTAATATTCCCTGTTGGTTGCCCAGGCGCAAAGCAGCTCTCAGGAGCTATCCTTGGATGATTCACTAAACACACACAAACTCTCCTGAAGGAAAGGAATGGCTGCTGGACAAAGCTCTGCTGATGGTCTTAAGCTTTGGCCTGAAGACAGTTCACCAGAAGCAATCTTTAGTCTTGGAAAAAGGACACCTTAAGGAAATCAAGCAATTCAGAAAATGTTCAGTCAGAAGATAAATATCCTCACAGGAAGATAGCATGAAACAGAGGCAAGCATGGAGAGAAGGGGGCTGATAAACATGCTACTGCTTAGTCAGATGGGCAACAACAGCAACCACAGGCTCTACTGCAACAGTGACAGCTGCTACCCAATAATCACTACATGAGCATATGCTTAATCAGCAGAGTGAGAGCACACCAGGAAAACCTGGGGTATACACTCATATTCAGAAACTATGGGTAGTTTAGGGGGTGGGTAGATGGCATGTGGGTGAAAAGCAGAAATGGCACAAGGTGTGGTTTCTAGAAATGACAATCTGCTTTGCCAGCCCAAGAGGCTGAGAGTGCAGCAGGACAGACTTGTTGGTTTCCTTGATTGCACAGATGTATTTCTGCATTTTTCAGGATGTCTGTAATTATAGTTAGAATCATATTAAGTGATTTAGCAATAAAATCATGGTTTCTATATTGCTTCAGAAAATACCCTCTGGGCCTCATTTATCTTTTTGTCAGTATGAATCCAATGCAGTGATTACTGTACTGAGTAATAAAATAAAAACCCAGGAAATATTGATTAATCAATTGATATTAAGGTTTATTCTCTGCATAGGCATTAAAAATTACCATATTCTTTGCTGTTGGTTCTTGGTTCTGTATGGTTAAGTGAGAATGGTAATGCCAAAACACTTCCTGAGAAATGGACCCCTCTAAAATGTCCTCTGAAGGAACCAGCAGAGCTTTAGTAAGTGTTGTAATTACAGCAGCCTTTCCCTGATTACTCTCTTCCTCTTAGTCTATACAGTGTGAGGGCAAGTCGCTATCTTTTAGTAAGATCCTATGATGCCAGCTTCAGCAAAGTTGACAAGATGATGCCAAAAGCCATACAGGAAAATAAATGACCATAAATGAAAGGCTTAATAATTCCTCACCAACTTCTTCTATTCTGTCTTGTGTCCATCTCTTCCAGAAGTCCTCTGAACTGTGGGACAGTCCCCATATTTGTAACAGGTTCACAGAAAATATACTGCTCCACATACCTGTAAAAGGAATTAGTGAACACAGGGATGTATTTTAAGAAGAAAATGTCCTTTTTCTTATATTTTGAACTCCTGGCTTAATTTTTGAATGGGCTTAATGCAAATATTTCTAAACGTCCATTCTGTTAAATTCCTCTTAACTTCCTGTGTCATTGTTTCAGGTCATGCTACCGTCAACTTTGTGCCTTACCTACTACATGGCTCTAACACATGGTAAAGAAAGAAAAGAACGTGAGATAAGTAAAGGAGAAAAAAGACCCACTTGCTCAACAGGCAAAATAAAGAATTCAGATAAAACATACATCACAAACACTTCCTTTCCAACCCCACCTTCATTTCTCCAGCTTATCTTTTTCTGCACTTACTCTGATCAGTAACTCTTTCAAACACCCTGAATTGTTTTGAAAGGGAATGAACTGGCTTTTCAGATGTTTGGTTTGTAAGACAAGATCTCACACCACGGCTTGTAAAGTCTTATACATGCAGTGGGCTCCAGCTCCACTGTGCACTCTTTCTCCATCCAGGATTGTCCCTCTCTGCCTCCCCACAGGGGCATTGGTGGCTTTGTTGACAAAACAGAGTGCTACCATTTCACCAGTCATTGTAAATTTAATTCTGACTATCACAATTGGACTTAAGTTGGAGTTCAGAGAGGAATAGAAGAATAACCAAAGAAGTGGGAGCTATTACTTACAATGAAAGAATTAAGGAGCCTCATCTATTCCATCTCTAAGACACAGACAACTCATCTACCAAGACAGTGACAGGAAACTGAAAAAATGTGCAGGTTTTTTTACTGTATTCTTTTGGCTAAACTACCACTCCCATTTCCCAGCAGGCAGCGTTCAGTATGTTAGGACAGAACTATCTACACACTGGTTAACAGCATTACACCCTTCCAAAGTGCCTCTCTGCCAGGACAACGCTATACATCACCTTGAAGGTAGCAGATGCGGGACTCGGGGAGCTTTTTCAACAAGCGGCCCATGAAGAACTCGCTTCCGAAGTGCTCTGTGCGAATGAACGCGCCGTACTTCAGAAGCCCCACCTCGTAGGGGGTGAACTCCACCCACTCTGCAATACAGCCACAAGAGACACTTAGAGGTTTCCCAGGTGGGTGTGGGGAGAGGGGAAGCTCAGGTATACATTGGTCTGAGTTATGTTTAATATGTTGCCTTTGCAAAGCCTCACTCATAACTTAAGACCAATCATACTCTCTATATGTGGTACTAATGGAGACAGAACTAGTTCTTCACTTTCTTGGATATCCTCTCCAAGTGAAGTGCAGTTGTCTGATATAACTGCAGTGCGAGTGAAAACTGGGACAGAAATGTCATAGACCGTAATTTTGGTTTTGTTCAGAAACGGTTCATTTTCTTGCCTCAACAATAAAAAATTTGATCTGAATTTTCCTGTTCCCCTTCTCCTCCATCTGACTCTCCACAGGTAAAAAACCCAAACAAACAGGACAATGAGAAAAACAACAGATTCAGCTGGGAAAGTTGGAAGCCTTCCCAAACTGTACCATAACTATGTGGTCATTCTTCATATTGAAACAATACTTGGCTATTGAGAAAAAGCACTTCTCGGATAATTCCAATACTTCTCATTCTAGGCAGATGTGATAATACTTCAAAAATGGCCTTTCTGGCAGAATTTCTATTGCATATGTCTAGGCAGTAAAATGCTGCTCCCCAAAACCCTTGTATTAAAATTTTAAGGCATAGAGGTGATGGTTATTTCTCCAAAAACCGACTAACACATCAGGATTGTTTTCTCCAATGCTACCAAGAAGAAAACAGTGATGACAGGAATTCAGCTGCCAATTTCAGCCTCAAAGGATCCAAAACAACATCCTTACCTTTGAAATCATTGGTGCTGTAACTGTCCCGGACACAGACTGACACATAGATGGGCAGTGGGTTCTGGCCATCACACAGTGCTTCTTGCTGCTCTGAAAGCTTGTGGGGGTCTTTCTGGTTTTGAAGAAAAAGTTTTACATGAGAGGACGTGGAAACAACGCATGGTGAATTCACTGGCTCCAGTGCTGGAGGAGCCGGGTAGCTCCACCCCCAGCATGCAGGACATACCCCAGTAGCTCCATCACAGACCAGGCTCCCAGGCTCCAGCCTGACTTTGTGCATGGATTCACAAAAAGATGAGGAGGGAGGCAACTATTCTGCACACATGTCTGTATTTCCTAGGAAGTACTGCCCTGCTCCTTAGGCTGAAGAGTATAGTGAGCTATCCTTGCTCTCCTGAATCTGAAGGAAGCCCTTGATCACGTTGGCACCTAATTTCCTAATATCCTTTCCTACCACACAACAGCTATCACAGTCCAGCCTTGCAAGGGGACTGAAATTTGGCAGCAAATCATTCGCACCCCACACACTTTTTCTTTTCTGAAAAAGCATATTGTCATTGAAGAGGTTTATAAAAAAACCATGAAATCTCATGAACTACTGAAAAATTTAAGAGCAGCTAGTTCTGGAAAATAAGGGAGAGTTAATGGTTACATAGCAATAGTCAGCACTGCTCAAAGGGGAAAATGTTTGGTTAAATTCTGAGGGGGACCTCATCTATCTGAGATTAAAGGAGAGGCATATATTTAGCTCACACCTTTGTTTAACACCTAGTATTCCTCTCTGTATGCATTTATGTTCTGTTTCCATATACATAATGCTATACATGTACTTATATAAAAATAATCCCTAATCAATGGTTGAATGACTGTAGCACTTCTGCCCCCGCTGGAGGACACTTCTGCTCAATCCTCAACCACTCACCCTTTCCCACTTTCCAGGTGCCAAAGCACACATCCTGGACCTGTGATCCACATGGGGAGAAAAGGAAGTGGGCTGTTTTACTGTAGGGATAGAAACCTCTTCAAGTAACAGAAAAGCAAATCTGTAATTACTTACAAAAATTAGCATCACTTAAACCATGTGAGTAGTGCTTCTGAGCAAAAGTAAAATATGTACTTGCCTCCAGTGTACTTGCAGATCAAGTTACCTGCCAGTGGATGCAATTCACTGAACATTCTAGCTGTTTCAGGGTTGCTTGAGATAGTTTTCACATTGTTGAGATTACTCTGCTTTGCATTTTGAACTCGTTTTGCATGGGTAATTTGCATCTTAGATGCACTTCCCAAGATTGCCTTCACTTCCATTTAAATAGCAGCCAGAGTTCAAATAGCTGCATCCACAACCTAATTTATTAGCGTATAGGATGCATTTCTCTCTAGGCAAACTATTAAAGTAGTTTTAAAAATCTGTTATTTTGTTAACACAGAGAATTCCCGTCTGCTTGGAGGCACATTCTCTGAAAAGATGGACTAGTTTCCTCTCCATCCACTCAGGAAAAAACACATGGTTCTTTAAGAAATGGAATATACATCATACCCCATCATTCAGTAAGTACTCAATCATGAGACCCCAAAGATCTATAAATGATGTCCTGTATCCCTCTTCTTTCCTCTGGCAAAGCTGCTTGTTGTAGTACTTCATGCGATCCATAGAGAAACAGCCCATCTTGCATTTTGTTGCTTGTTTCTGGGCTTCACCAATATGTGAGTCCAGGTCCTTCTGCGACCAGTAGGCATCTCTGTATAAGTTGGCCATGGTCCTGGAGAAAGACAACACAGACAGCAAAAGTCAAAAGGAGCAAAAAAAGGCTTTCAGAACAGAGGTTTACATTTAGGCATTTCCTTCTGCTCACACATACTCTGGTTTAGCTACTCCATTCAGCAGAATGAACACTCCATAGTTTCTCTGACTGTTTTTAAAGATTGCCCTGAAGAATGAAGTGGGGTTTTTGTTCTTGACCTTTTTTTTTTTTTTAAAGCAGAACTGGCAGAAGCTCAAGGGATAAAACTGCCAGGTGTGAACAAAGGTACATCTGTGAAGCACAAATCAGGCAGAAAATGATAATAAATTTTCTTTGCTTGTTTTTCGGAACCCTAAATTCATTTGTATCAGCTGCTGTCTCTTAGATTTGATTACCTTAGTGTTAATCTTATGATATCACTATGCTTTGTTTTAACATCATCCTCTATTTTACCAACCTCCTCTACATGGGACAATCAGACATTAGGCAGCCATAGGTCCTGTGAGCAGGGAATAACACTGACCAGGGAAACAGAAAACTGGCAGGTTGCAGGGGTGTGCACTATCCAGCAGTTTTTTCCAGTTAGAAATCACAGCCAGTCTCAGAAGTTAATGGGAAGCGCAACAGCTGGGACATCAGTGGAGAAAGGAAGAGGCATGATGCTATGGGCATCCACAGTTACATCCACAGTAACTACTTACCTAGAAAGCGTCTTGATGAGTGTGCTTGTCATGTGCACATTTAACTGCTGCACACGTGGAGTTGATAGGTACAGTAAAGAATTGCTTATAGGAAAAGTGTGCACCAAGTCAAGCTAATATTTAACAGCCTGTTACTGAGAAACTTGTTTATACAATGTTTGAAGAAAATCTGCCAATCCTGTCTGCTTTTAGAAGCTACTCTCTGCAGCAGTGTGACCCTCAAAAGGCCTGGTCAGGCCTCCTGCTTGAGCTGGCTTACCATGTGGTGCCAGATAGGCCGCTGATGTATGTTACACAGTCCAGGAGATTTAACTTCTTGAGTCCCATGAGGCTGCCATACAATCCTGTCATTGACTTCAGTCCTCCACCTGTTGTGATGATAGCCACGACAGGGACCTGTTGGGCAGAGGGAGGATGGGACATTCACACTGACAGCATTCAACATTGCATCCAAAACTGCAGTGGGGTCTGGTCACCACAGCGAGCCCAGGTCCTGATCTCAGAGCTCAGGTCCCTTTTCAGAAGGAAAGACTCCAAAACCAAGCAACAACTGCTGCTGCCACTTATTTCCCTTTGGATAAACATGGGTTCAGAGATTAAGCCAAACCTGGGTTCTTGTCCATCTCTAGGGCAAATACGGGCACAGATGAATAAGAAGAAACCTTCTGTGGAAACAGCGATGTATTTTCTCTACATCTCTCACTCCACCACTCTTCTTATTTCACACACTGACTACTAATGTATGAAAATCTGCCTGATAATCCCATGAAGAAATACACTCAGTTCACAGCCACTGTTGTTAAGCTACCCTCAGTTATTCTTCTGTATCTTGAAGTTATTTTAAAATAAATTATATTTATTTTAAGGAATTTCAAAACTGCAAGGAACAGAAGATATAAGAAGCACTCAGAGATGTTTGTCCTAAACTCTCACTAAGTGGTGAAATTGGAACAAGGGAAAAAAAATCTTTGCTGTGTAATGTATTCAGTATTTCTGAACCAAGCCAGTCACAGCTCAGCATGGCAGGAATGAACACACCTCAACTATGACAAATTCCAAATTGATAGTAATGAAGCATGATGACTGCAACCAGTGTTTTCAATAACAAACCTTGCCAGCAGAAGCAAATGTACTTAAGACACATGGACAAACTTGTACCTGCACAGCAGGTATGTGTGGCCTGTTTTGCTGACCACTCATTTACAGGAGTACATGAAAGCACTAGAGATTCAAGTTCTATCCCTTCAGCACACACGTACTTCTTGATCCTGCAGATCATGTGGTAGGTGAAAAACATTTTTGAGAGCACTTGCTACATATCTCTTTCTTTTCCCCAGGAAAGCCATCTCTTCAGAACATAAGTTAAACCCAAAGCGCATGTCCAGGTCTTGGTGGCATGAACAATTACTAAGATAAAAACAGACACATATATTAAATATTAACACACCCATATCAATCTTAGGACTTTGATCAAAGATAATCTACAGCACCCTTCCCCTCAAACAGGATGATGCAATATGACAGGAGCAAGAAAGAATAATTTTACTATTTTTAAAAGTGATAAAATTATGTTAATTAGTAAGACCAATTAGTGGCATTATGCCCAATTATTGCTAATTGGAAGAAACAACGTACAGTATTTACAAATAAAACAAATTATTTAAATAAATATTCTACGAATAAAAGACTGCCAAGTTTAGAAAATTCGTGCAAATGGTTAAAAGTGAAAGTATAGATTCCTATTTCACAGGTTATTTTCTCATTCGAAATCTAAAATAACACCTGATTTTCAAAGGTTGGCATTTTCAACGTGGAGAAAAATTCTCCTTTTGAGCAACTGGAGTGGGAACGCATCCCCCTCTAGCGGTGAGCACCGCTGGGGAAGGTGGCCACGGGAACCCATCTTGCTGGAGAGACCTCGCCGACATCCAGCTGCTGGATGGCCAGAGAAGGGTTACTGGGCAGGATTCCACCCCTGCTGCTCTGTCATGTCTACACTTGCACAGGCTGTTTCAGGGGTCAGTGCTGGAAGTTCTATTCCACATCAACCCTGACTCAAAAATTGTAAGGCACAACTTCTCCCAGGGAAAGATTTCATTGGCATCTATTTTGAAATTGAATAAGCCATTCCTTAAGACCCCACGGTTGTAGTTTATTTCCCTGGGCATTTGTGCTCTTCTGCTCACTAATCTCCCTCCTGGCTCTTCCTGCCCTGCTCCTACAAGACACCAATAGGCAAGAGATGGGCATGGTCAGGTCAGCTACTGGGCCAGGCATTGTCAAATGGCAGAGGTTTGCTTTTTCTTCCAGTGATAGAACCTCTCTTCTACTGGGTCCATAATTTCAATGAAACTAGTAAAGAAATGTAATTATGAGTTTCTCCACCACCAGATTTGGATAAAATCAGCCAAATTATTATGACCTTATTTGTAAATGAAGATGCACAATGGTAGTTGAGTTGGGTGGAGCTGCGAAAGCCAGTTTCCATTGTAAATCAAGATACAAACAAACTGTTTCTAAGGTGCTCTGAAAGTAAAATAAAGCAGGTGTTTTTCCTGCTGTGGAATGACACTGATTTTCCTGTTATCATCGATCACTTGCCATTTTGAAATGAATGACAGAAAACTCTGTTTGAATTCAAATTTTTTTTCCCTTTTATTTATTATTCAGGCAGACACACAAAAATACCAGTTTGCCCAGTTCTGTATGTTCCATACAGCTATGGATAACCTGAAGTATCTCCATGTTTACTGATGAGAATTAATGAGCCTGTCCCTAGATGTCAAACCACAAGCCAACTTGTTTACCTTAGCTTCTACTCAATATATAGTACAACTGGACTTAACAGAATACAAGGTTTATCGCCACTGAATACTGACTGTAAAGAAAAAAATAATTCTTAATTTTTGATTAAATTAAATGCGTACTTCTGACTATTCTTTTGTTGTTGTTGTCAGCTAGCTTTGTTCTTTTTGTGAATTTAAGAGACTGACATTGACCAAAAAAAATTCTGTAGTCAGAAGGAAAGGGATAGTGCTGAAATAAACACATATTTATTTTAACATTTTATCAATATTTACTGATTAAAGCCAAATCTTCCTAAGGCTAATTATGTAATATACATTGTGCATGTATTTTATGTTTCATTATAAGCACATTCTAGTTTTCAGACTGAGAATGCTTGTTTGTGTCATTTCCATGTGGCTAAAACAACAGCAAAATCAATGAACCAAGTCTTAAGGAATAGAAGAAAATCTCTTACCAAGTTTTTGCTGTCACATTCAAGTCAAATCTTTTCTCCTGGAAAACAAGAATGTGTAATTTTTTAATTTTAAATTTTCTATTTTCTCTTTCTGTCTTGGGGTCAGAGCTTGATTTATACCCCAGCAAGGTCTGTCAATCACAAACTTAAATGTCTGAGATCTCAGCATGTAATTCCAAAAGCATTCACTTATCATTAATGGAACATCCTTACCTACAGATCCTAAATCCTTCCAGGCTGCAGAAACCATTAAGCATCCTGGTATAGGAGGTTCCTGAGACTCATGCAGTAGGTATAATTTCCTCTGCTACTCATAAGCTTTCTGCAGCATCCTGAATTACCATTTTTTGTGTGTTTTCCATTCTTTATGCTCTAGTACACAGCACATCTTTGACATCCTGGCCATAGTCTCGCAGCGAAGAGACTGAAAAGTCTGCATTTGCTTCTGCCAATACTTTATCCTCTCTTAAAAATCATTATTTCAATCTTCATATTAAGTGACAAAATGTGTTTTGTTCTGAGAGGATGTTTTAGTGGTCTTTTTAAAGTAATATTCTTGTTATATTATTTAAAATACATACTCTGTGACTAATGTTTTCAGCATATGTCAATATATTGTTCTCTTAAGTGTATGGTTGACTAAGGGCAGGTTTATTGGTGTTTTCCTCTTTTGTGCTCAAGGAGCAACTTTCAGTTTGGATCCTAAGCAAAGGAGGAGTCAGTGAGTCTTTGGGTAAACAGGGAGAGATGTACTGAAGGAAATATGATATTTTCTTACATCCTTGTATGTCTCTGTCTCCACTACTGGCATGTAATGGAGAGTAATACAGGGACAATCTGCCTCTGGGGAGAAAACATCTGGAGAAACAAAGCTCCTGTTTTCTCAAACTCTAATAAAAAATTCAACATTTCTGACACTCTTAGCAGCCATTTGGGACAACATTATGAGGAATGGTTTCTATTAGAGTGACCTTTTATTCCCAACAGCTGGAAGTGATGCTTACCTCTGCAATGGTAGTTTTCCTTCCCATGGGCAGTGAGTTCAGCATCACGACTGGGGAGCCCGTCTCTGTACTGTACCTACAGGACCACTGGGAAAACAATATGCTTTAGGACAAAACCAGTAACGGGTTTACCCTCTCTCCTTCCTCCCACTTTCTTGAGAGACACTCAAAATCCCTCCATCTCTGAAGCCACTCCAACATACAGGGTGGTAGGTCCTCTTCTTTGGCAGCATGACATCCAGTGTTGGCTCTGCATACTTGATGTAGTGGAACTCGGTGGGACATGACGGGCTGACGACTCCATTGGGGCCCAGCACAATATCCTGTGTCCCCTCAAAGGAGCCCTTCACAGTGAGGGAAAGCTCTTTCTCTAAAGTAGCAAAACACAGATCATGAGAAATGTTAATATGATTAACCAGAAAAATGTGCTGGCTTGATGAAAAGTGGGGTGCAGGTAGCACAGCTTTGCCCAGTGGGAAGTGCTGGCACTGAAGGGAAAGGAGCAAAGTGGATGCTCTTTTGATAGAAAGGGGACTCTGAATATTCTTGCTGTGACATAGAACCGGGATTTCAACTTTATTGTGCATTTAACAGGCCTTATTAACATATATCTAGATGAGGTCATTGGAGTCTATAACAACCTAATGTGTTTAACTTCACTGAATAGAGTAAGCACTATTTATTACATTAACACGTTATATGAAAGGGGCATCTTCTCCTCAGTAAGCATGCAACTACTGGTAAATAGATAACAAAGCAGTAACCTTACTTGATTTTTGCTGCGTCTTCTCTGCCACTTCAACTTCCAAGCAGCAAAGTTCACGACACTGTGAAAGACAGATTGCAGGAATTTGTGAGAAAGATCATCACATCCCATTCTCATTATAGGGAGCTGTGGACCTCTGGAACCCTCAGCTTGGAGCCACTTTGAGTTCTGGATTCCCTGGCATCTCTGGGCTTTTTCCCATTAGCTACTGACTAAAGAAAAGGAAAAGCTTTGGAGGGACTTGTAGGCATCCCATGTGTGACAATGACATAACATTTGGCACAGTGAGAGGAATATACAAAGGAAAAAAATCAATCCTGTCATTTTCAGGATAGTAGCATAAATACAAAGGGTTAAACTAGGAAACAAATAAATAAAGATATGTTACTGAGAGATAAAGAGTCAGTAGTAGGGTTTTCTGAAGAAGCA
This sequence comes from Struthidea cinerea, assembly GCA_013397865.1. Taxonomy (NCBI): domain Eukaryota; kingdom Metazoa; phylum Chordata; class Aves; order Passeriformes; family Corcoracidae; genus Struthidea; species Struthidea cinerea. The sequence goes on from VZTI01001449.1 coordinate 573,084, forward strand.
TTGCTATTAGCATTTTGGGGGTGTATTTTATTTTATGGTGCTCACTCTTCTTCCACATAATGTGCTTTTGATAAGTCAATATTTCATGCAGAACTTACCCACAGAGCATGGCTCATCTCCAAGGGGAGGAAAGGGCTAGGTAGATTATCAATAAGTGGCTTCACAGCCTTTTTATAATTGTGTTCTGATAACGTTTTTTGAAGTACTGGTACCAGAAGAAAATTGTGTGTGTGGTGTGTGTGTGTGTAATGTGGTGAAGTGTGGGACAAATGGGAAATAGGGAAGTACAGGACAAATGGGATATCACCAATGAATAGGTAAATAAAATATCCCATTCTGAAAGTATCTAAATAGGAAAGAGGAAAGAAAGCGAAAGAACTGGCCTACTGGCCTCTCTAACCCCCACCCTCCCTCTCCCTTTACATTAAGCAATCACTTAAAGAAAATATCTTGGGAAAGACACATACCACCAGCACTCCATTGGTAGCAATCGTTTCATGAGGACCAGGTCTGGGAAACAAAATGAAAAACATGGATTTTTTTAAGTTAAACAAATCCCACTCATCTTTACCCAGGATGTTGCCCTTTCTTCCTGCTTAAAAAAACAACAGTCTGAGGGACCCCAGCAGGTACGTAACAAGCTCCTTTCCTTGCTTGCTTGGACTGAGCATTGCTCTGAGGGGGACTCATCTCTGTACCAAAGCTGAGCAATGTGTATCATGGCTATTTTTTTACAGTGCAATGTCATGATCATCTAAAATGGAATCTACTGTTAGGCAATCAAATTCTTCTCACTGCAACACATAAAATAAATGTATTGCAGCAGTAACATGCTGATAAACTAGCATATCCTTGTTGGGAGGCCAGTTATATGTATTTGTTGGCATGCAAATATCCTGAGTTGGAAGGGACCCATGGGGATCAGCAAGTCCAACTCCTGGCCCTGCACGGGACAACTCCAAGAGTCACACCATGTGCTTGAGAGCATTGTCCAAATGCTTCTTGAACTCTGGCAGGTTTGGGGCTGTGACCACTTCCCTGGGGAGCCTGTTTCAAAGTGGCACAGGGCAGCAGGTACCAATTACATGAGGAAAAAAAGCTTTCCAGATCATTCAGGTGAAGTCAGGAGATGGTGGGGAGCGTCTTGACTTCTGGCCTTAGCTCCCCAATAGTATGAGAGCTGACCTTAGGCTGGTCGGTCACTTTATTTCTGCCAGGCATTATTTACCTAAGGCAACACAGAGATAAAAATGCCTAGTTACCTGTGTGGCAACACAGAGATAAAAATGGTGATTCACGGATGGCAGGATGGCTGTGCTGGAGAAAGAGCCTTACATCCTTACAAGAGTTTCCAGCACATTGTGGTTGTGCCAGGCAGAAAGAAAACACAATTCCTAGGATTCAAACAGTACTGCAAGGGAAAACTGAAGGAATTGGAGATACACTGGAAACCTAACTAGTATGTTTCAACACTAAAAGTGTGTCCAATACACAACCTGAAATAGGCAGGGAAAAATTGATAGGCAGGAATGCTTGCACACTCAGAAAGCCTTGTGAAATGTCCCCAGGTGGACAAGTCATAGTATCATAGAATCATAGAATATTTTGGTTTGGAAGGCACTTCAAAGATCATCTAGTTCCAATCCCCTGCCACGGGCAGGCACACCTTCCACTAGACTAAGCTCTAAGCTCCATCCAGCATGACCTTGAACACTTCCAGGGATGGGGCATCCACAGGTCTCTGGGTAACTGGTAGGTGTGTCTTTGAGAGCAGCTAAGATACAGAACAAGCTAATCAGTCAGGTGTTGGAGACTGCAGCAATGATGTAGGAGAAGGCTGGCAATTTTTAACAGAAATATCACAAATCATAACTTCTAATACTGTTTCTTTGTTTTATCATTAATGATTTTTGCATTTTTAAAATAGTCTCTGTATCACTTACGCGACCTCCAATTTGAATTCAACCTCTAGCTCCTCCTTGGCCTGAAAGCAAGAACAAGATATTAAATGACATAGCTACATAATACTTTGTCTCTTGTCTAAACCCGAGTCCCTGACAGGCAATATTGAAGTTATTGGTTGCAATGAGTAGCCTGTGATAAATATTTCAAGGTGGGTGGTCTGAATCAACATTTCAGCCAGATGATTGAATGATTCCTTCCTCATCTCCTTCTGTCTTCAAGATATCATCATAACAACCTATACTTCTACTTCTTAGTGTGAAGCTACTGCACGAAGACAACTTGCAACTTCCTTTGTTTTCTGACTTCCACCCTTTTCTCCCAACTATTCCTGGCACTGTCCTGCCATGACTTACTATACTGGCTATTATCTTGGAAATTAAACAAACTTTACACCCATTACTTTTCTGTAATAAACAGAGGACAGTACAAGTGACTGATTCAGAATTGGTGTTATGCAACCCCAGGCAAGGCAGCATTGATCTGTATGAGCTGGTTGTGAATGACCTAGTTTGGGTACCAGAATCTGTCCCTGGTAGCAAGAATTGCATATGAGATATTTTGCTGATCTCATCCTTAGATCTCAAAGGGAATAAAGATTATTTTTCCCATTTTAGAGATGGGAAACTGAGAAAGAGAGTGAATCATCTTCCATTCATAGTGGGATACACACAGGGACAACTTCATCTTTGCCTTTTGGGGCGAAAGTAGACACAAGCAAAGGGGTAGGGGGTTATGAACTATGGGAATTATTCAGGTTATGAAATACATGGGGGAAAAAATGTACAGATTATTCACCCTACAACAGCTGTACGGCCTTGGTGTTGCTCAGAGGTAGCTCTCAATTAGAGCCCTCCTCCACCTACTGCACTGTTTCAGTACTATGGTCTTTAATAATTTATAAAATACTGGAAAGAGGGGTTCAGATTCTCAAATTCAGATTTTTTACCACATTTTTGTGCTTGTAATTTGAAGGGCAATTCATGTACTCGTTATTAGGATAAGTAATCCATGGCAGGTTCAGAAAGATTTTGAAAGTGTTCTGTAACTCTCCACTGGTTCCTTAGTTGCTTTAGTTGTTTAGCTGCTCTCACATTTGGGCTAGGCTTGAAGCACAGGATCACTGTCCTTTCAAGTGGAAGTTTAGCAGTATCAAAGAGTGCACAGAGGAGATGGTCATCTGGAGTAGCAAAATCCTCATCATACACTGTGAGCTCCAGCACGTTCTGTAAAAAGAGGGAGAAGAGTTTTTTATAGTTTCTCAGGCTGGACACCATTAGCTCCCAGCAAAAAGTATTGCTGAGGATGCGCTTGAGAAGAAAAGCTGAGAAATTATATATCACCCCCCTTTAGAAAAACATACTTGAACTGCATACTCTTTCTTGCCTAGTTCATTTTAATTGCTGTAACAAAATACATTGGCTATACCTATACAACAGATTAGGTAACTCCCAGATTCTGTATCCATCTTGCACTGACTCATAAGAGTCTCTCGTTTCCCTAAAACTTCGAAACTGAGCTCACTTTATGGCCCTCCTACGCAGCACCATTGAACACACATAGGAACTCTGTCATCTCTGCCATTAAATGCTTTGAGCAGTCCTTCATCATGTGCTGTCTCTTAAACAATTCCTGGGCACAGTTCAGGAGATACATACACAAAATCTTCAGGCTGTTTCAAGCAGACAACTTTGACTCCTTACCTTGACCTGGCTCTGGATTCTGAAGTAGAAGGTTTCATTCCACACTGGATTGTCGGAGTTTCTCACAGTTTTAGTGCGTGACCTTTCACACGTCGCAGTTGGCAGCCACAAGGACACATAGCAATCAGCCTGGCTTACTGGGGGGCAAGGGTGGAGAGGCAAAACAATTGCTAACGTGGCAAAGGCAGCAGTGCTGCAGGACACTGGAAAAGTTACTGCAGCAACTGGTACCAACAATAAGCAAAAGTTTTCTAAAAATAGAAACGTCTGATGCAATGCAACTCTTCTTAAGATCTCTTCTGAGAGGGAAAAAGCACAGACCACAAGATGACCTAGAAGAGAAGGTGGTTTCTGTTCTTCCTTGCATGAGTTACAGACAACAGTGATATCATGTATTAAAAAAAAAGGGTGAGCATTTTTTCTTCTAGTCAGCCACTTCAGTTTCTCAGCCAACAAGCTTTCCTGAGCTCACGTGTGCATGCACACACACATGTACACACACACTAACCCTAAGCTGCTGTCTGATTAGAGGATTCTCCTCCACTTTCTGAGAACAACTGCAAAAGGTCTTCATCTCTGCCTTGCCCTCAGTGATTTTCTTTGTGAGGGTTTGTGAAAGGAGCTGCAGAATTACCCCTGCTGTATAAGATGGCAGAGGCTTCCTCCAGAAGGAGCTCATTGAGTTAGACATTGGAATTCAATCAATTGCCACATCCAGGAAGAGAGGGACCAAGTCTCTCTCCCAAAAGGCACCAGGAGAAAGTTAGGGGATTTTACATCCCCTTTCTCATAGGCATCTAAATTAAGATATATCTCAAACAGCTACAGACAAAAATGCCAATTACTGTGTTTCTTCTTGAAGGTTATGCAAGGTACTTCAGCACCCTGAAAACCTCTCTGACACAGTTCTCAACAATAAAATGATCATATATTATGCAAAAGGTAACTAGCTTTGAGAATGGATGTCCTGTGATGTGAGGCTTTTGAGAGAGACAAGTGATGGTAGCAGTGAATGGAGATAATCCTTCACCAGCAGATAAGGACTCTGCAGGCAGAGCAGGGAACAAGAGCTTGCACATTGACCTATGGGGAAAAGCAAAATCTTTCCTGTCTGCAACAGGACCTTTTTCTCTTCTTCTCCTTTTCTTTCCTTCTCCACCAGGTTTTGCCCGGTGTCACCCTACAGCTACTGACTGTTTCAAAGAGGTTGGAGGCTGCATTTTATGCTGTTGAAAGTGTTCAAGAAGCCTTGCTGCTTTTCTGTCCAAGTGAGAGGGAAAAACTGAAATTCAGAACTGCTTGAAAAATGATATATGAATCGTGATAGGTCAGTAGACACCTTAATTATTGGTTTTCTACTTTTTAACATTATAATGTGTAAACAACTACAAAAAAGTTTAATTCTGTCAATTTTTTTTCTAAAAAAAAAGTTGTGGAGAAATCATCATATTCCCACTGATTTAAAAAATAATTCCTGTGATGGAGAAGATTTTTTGGAAAATATTCAATAGGCCCTAACCTTCTTCGTTTCCTACTCTATTTCACATTTCATATCTTAGTTTGGATTTCAAAATAAGGTTCTGACAGCAATTTCACTGTTCTTGTGTAGAACAATATCCTCTGCTTTAATTCTACCTTCCCACCACTCTTGTCTCTTAGCCTCCTTCTGAAAAATAGTGAAAAATGCCTCTTTATTCACCTTCTTCATCTCTTCCTTTTTGTAGCAAGAGCTTCCACGTCCTCCCAAATGATTTCACTTCCACTCTTAAGGACTGTAGCCTATTCAGTCCCTCTGGATGTAAAAGTTGTTTCAGTCTTATTCTGTTTCCTCACAAGTTTTTATTTATTTTTTTCAATCTGGGAAATTCCAGGCAGACAATAATGCTTTGAAGAATTTTGAAACTGTAAAAATATGTATTCGAATATATTTGGAGAACCTAGAAGTAATGCTACTGATCTTAAAATGTATTAAAAGTGATTTTGTTTAACTACTATATAACTTTGGATTTATCATTGGAGATCAGTGACTGATGGCTGTTTGGCTGGCAAGTACTTTATTCTACTGAATGTGATTCATCATTCTTGTATCTTAACTGTACTTTAAGATACAAAGCATATCAAGCAATCCTTAATTATATGAATAGATGCAGCCAAACTAGTCAGCTGTGTATTTAATGCAAAATATTGCCTCAGTTCTGCTTGCACAATCTGTTTCTACAGCCTCGTTATTTGCCTTGTTGCCTGACACGCAGAAGACCTGAGATGAGTCCCTGATGAGACCTTTCTGTGTTCTTGCATCATCACACATGTGCCACAGCCATGGACCAGAAGGGAGGTGCAGAGCGTGCAGCCCAGTGCTATGACCTAGGATACAGCTGTTGTCTCCCGCACTCAGAGCTGTGACACGGGGAAGTCCTCTGATACACCTTCCAGAAAAACATGTGACAACCACAGGGTAAGACGGGAACGGTACTGAATGGTAAATCCAGATCTTTGTCTCTCAGAAAATCTTTCCTGACTCTTCCTGTGCAAGACATTATAGAGCCAATCACTGCTGCTTACAGAGAAACAGGAGAATCAAGAGAATCACGAGGGTTACATCATTTCCCTTCCATGCTCACTCTCAAACTAATTTCAGTGTCCTTTCACAGGTAGTCATGTAGCTCTATTTGCTCAAACAAAACAAACTGTTAACTTGTCTATTTTGTGTGAAACACCTCTCCTCAGTGCACATGTGGATAGTCCATGTTCTTTTACAAAGCAGTGATGTTTTCCTTTCCAGCTTACTCCCCTCCCACCACTTTCCTGACACGTGACTCACACTCTTGCACAACTGCAAGTCTGCTGCAGGAGCATTAGAAAGGACCAAGCATCCAGCCCTCAGTTAGCATGGATTTTTTTAGTGTTGTTTCAGGGTAATTAATGATGGCATTAGCCTGGTGGTAATGACTGTAAAAAGCTTTTTCCTTTTCAACTCACCTTTGTCAGAACCAAGATTGAGGCGGCTGAAAAGATTTGCTTCTCCTAGCCACATTTCCCAAGGTGCTAAAACCCATCAGCCGAATTACCCCTTGGTTTTCAAAATACAGAATGCAGTCTTTCTTCATCTACCTATGTCAGAAACTCTCCTTTCTTTGAGAGAAAGTATTTATCCTCAGAAACACATTCAAGTCTTGAAACCAGAAAGCGCAGGGAGAACAATGAAACAGCAGCAAGCAGCAAGGACTGACCTGGTTTATAACAACTAATTTACATAAACACTGGGTTATTTCAGAAACACTAAGAAAAGGTTGTTATAAAATTATAAAAGATATAGTTTTCCTGTTGTCTGAGTTACCACTAAGAATGGCAATACTTACAGGCATCCACTCGCTGGAGATTTCTCATCCGGATGATCCTTACAGTCAACAGATAGCAAGGAGAGGATTCTATCTGGAGAACAGTAAAAACGGGGTCTGAATAAGCCTTTGGTGGGGAAAAAACGCAAATGTGCAAACTAACTGGGTGCCACAAAACACAAATACAGTTGGTAAAATTTGGGTCAACTATCTCACTATTCTGCAGATGAAGTTTCTGCTGTTAAAAATGTCTTAACATTTTATATATTTCACTGTCTTTTTTGCTTTTTTACTCTGAGACTCCAGATTGCTCATCAGAGCAGAAAAAACAGGGATAAATCCCTGACAAGTTACACAGCCTGTGAGATGCTTGCAAAACCTCTTGCTCTGAAACTGCTGAGTCTAGTCTAAAACATAGCTATAGTAAGTCTCGTGAACAGAGTAAATGCACTGGTGAGCACCACAATGAAGTAGTCAAAATGTCATCAGTCTTAGTCAAAGTTACAGTCAATCTCCTTAGTAACCACCCCTGAGGTCCCACAGCATTGAAAAAAGTGCTGTGGAGAATATCAGTTGTTGTGGACCCCCATAGGATAAACCTGAAGCACCACTCTTTAAGATATGCTTTTGCCTTCTGCTTCAAAAACATAGATTTCCTGCAATTTACAACTGTACAGGGAAAAGAGTAACAGTAATGTGAGCTTTTGTAAATCACAACTATGAGATAAGCCAATGGCTGAAAATGGTTTCCAGAGGATTTAGGATCTAAAGAGTTAGGTACGTGTTACCTTCGAGAAAAATAAAGCACACTACCTTCCTCCAAAAAACCCCTGACAATTGAAAGTGCTTAACTTCCTTTGTTCCCTTTGAATATCTCAGCCTTAATCTTCTATAAAACAAGTCTCTCCAGGTTTTGTGGCTGCAGGGACCTCTTCCTATTTATTATTAGAAGATAAATGTGAGTTCCTTCATCTAAGGAAGACGATTTCCTGCTGGCTCATTCCATAAACCTGTCTCTGGCTCAGAGCTATCTGCAAAAGGCTATTTTGACCAAGCCAATATATAAATCAGCATTTCCTGTGGCTGTGACACATGGTTATTTCCTCACACTCCTAGAAACATTGCCACCTGCACAAGTGGCTACTGCAGAGCCCCACAAATCATTCTTTTTGATAACTACTATTTTTAGCAACAGGTTTCCTCCCATTTAGGAGCATCCTTCTATGTCTATAGCACTTCAGAGACTTCCTATAGCAACTATAAACAAGCAGATAAAATAGATGTTAAGACAGGTAGAGAAGCTGGAAGAACCTCACTTAAACCAATTTTTTTTCTCAAGAGAAGAGAGCAAAAGGGCCTTATTTACAGATGGAATGACAGTAATGGCTCTTTCATCACAACAGATTACTTTTCCAATATGTGATTAGAATACTCTATTCTCTCCTCTAACATATCATGTTATGTTAAAATCTTTTTACAGAGTTCTTAAAAACCATTGCTGTTTCCACCCCTCTTATATGTGTCTAGAGAATTCTATGGCTTTTTTCTTTTTTTAGTGCTTCTTCATGAAATTCAACCTATGAAATCTATTTACCTTCTATTTCAATTGTTAATGAAATAGAAAAAAACTTACAGAAGCTGCAAAAATTGCAAACAACTGATGGAAGGTTATGTCCTCAGAGCTACCCCATGCAAAGACACTGGTTCAGAGTTTAGAAACAGTATAACCATGTTAATACAGTTCTACACCCTGTTAATTTACCCTTCTTCTCAGCTGGGTAATTAGCGAAGGTGGATCACCACACTCACATGTTAGGCATGAGTTTAGGCACCTCAGCATATGCCCTAGAAGGCAGAAACTCATTGTTCCTTAGGAACTGCATAAACATGGGGGAAATTCTCGCATTTATCCCCAGAGATTGCACAAGGTGCTGCCAGCTCCTGGATCATCTCCAGCAACACTTCCTCTGAAAAGTGGCATTGCTTGAGTGAGATCTAATGAATTCATCATTTGCAAAGCAACTTGAGATTCCTAGATAGGCGAAAAGGTGGGATGGGATTTTTTTTAAGGAGTATTAGATGGTTTCTGCCATCTGATCACCTTCTTCCTGGTTCCCATGCAATGACTTTCTAACATGTTAGCCAGATTTTCCCTATCTGGCATGGGGAAATCAATTCTCAGAGAAGCAGCATTCACAAAAGGATTTACTGAAATGTCACACAAAAAAAACAAACAAACAAAAAACAAACAAAAAAAATCAGTGGCTTAACAGAAGCTACAGAAATCAGGACCTGTGCTTGCAGTAGGGATGCTGATGCCACCAGCCAGTTACCCGAGGAAAAGGCAGGAGCCAGGCGTCAGTTGTCCTGGCAGCCCTGGCACCTGCCGGTGGCGGTAGCAAAGACAGTAGGGAGAGTAGAATTCACCTGGTGATCAGGCCTTGCTAGTTCTTCTGCTCCCAGGAGGATTTGCTATTTTAATTAATTCCAGCAACATCTTAAACAAAAGAAATGTATTTAAATAGCAACTGTGACAACTATAACATGATGTACTAGGGTCTAGTTATAGAGACAAAGAAAATAGCAGTCATGCATATATAAAACAAAAGACGGAGGTTCTGTTATTCTGTTTACTTATTTAACAAAAGAAAAAGGCTGCTGCTATGTAATGATGTTCCATATATGGAGAGGTTTCCACTACAGCAAATTGTCAATTTGTCAGCTTGTCTTCAATTTGGTGCTTCCCAATTTGTGTTCCTGTGTGGGTAGCACAGCTGCATGCAGTACAGCACTCTGAGATGCCAGTGCATGAGCAGGGCATGCAGTGCTAATTTCTCTGAAGTCCCAGGGAAATGAAGTTTTACATGGATTTTCCAAACAGCAGCTCCATCTAATGTAGAACAGACCTCATAGTCTCTTCTTCTGATTTTATTGTGCTTCCCATAAAAAAAGAACGACATGATATGATACTTGGCAGTAAGTTACTATGTTGGTGTAAGTAGGGGATTCCTCTGTCATGTGAATGATCCCCACTTTCTCCCAGCTGAGGAGTAAGAATTTGGAAACAGAAATTTCTCTGTCATGAGTACTCTGGTGATGCAGTCTGTCTGCATTCCTGGAACATTTGTGCCTCTGCAGGTCTATCCCAGCCCTCTTTAAAGTTATGCTCATATTCAGATGTAGGTATGTGTGGCATGCATCCACCTCAAGAAGCACTGCTGTAAATTACTCCACTAGTTTAGCTACATAATACATCCTGTCACATCCCAAGTGGCTCTAAAATGGCAGGACTGCTTAATGAGGCAAGAGTCCACGAAACCAGAGGGTTACTCTACTTCTTTACCTTTTTTTTTACTTGCTTTTCTCTCAGTAGCTTTCTTTCTTCAGCCTTCAGGCTTCTTCATCTAATAGACTCTGCCAGCGTGGACAGCTGCTAGCTACATCTTTCCAGCTTGTGATATCAATAGTATAAACATTCATCCCTTCACTTACTGTAGACTACCCCAGTCACACAATTCCACAACAGTAGTCAAATGTGTGCTGGATGAATGCTTTTCTTTTTTTTTTAGTGTTAGGTGCTTGGTTTAGCATAGATGCTCCATCAGATAGCAGAATATGGTAGCTGCCTTCCCAGAACAGAGACCAGTCATCCAACAACACTGATCCAGAGAGGAGAATTTACTCTTGAACCGTCAGGAGCAGTCAACACATTCTCAGGATTGATTGGTGCTCTTTTTGGATTGGTATTTATTCCAAAGCAGTTATAAACTAACAGAAGAATAATGCAGAGATCCTGAAAATCATATTCAGTTTGTGTGTGTGAAAACTGTATCATCATCAAAAAGCAGCTGTCCTCCAACCAGATACCCAGCTGCTGCTTTTCTACATGAAATGTGGAATGTCTTCCATCTGGTCGCATGAGTAGGTGGTCTTTGTCATGCTGGGTGCAAAACTGTGTTGAAGAAGCAGAGAAAACTATGTGCCACCTCTGGTACCATTACCCATTTCAGTGCAACTGCACTGCATACTATTCCACACATCATCCTGCAAAGATCACACAAGATCTAAAAATACCTTTAGGACAATTAATTTATTTTTACAGTGGCTGAAAAAGCCATTTCTACAGGCCAACCTGAAAAAATGTGTGTTATCTATGTAACCCATGAAAAAAAACTGCCTCTCTATCCACACATTTTTTCTGCAATCACCCAATAATTCCTCTGTTTCTATGTCATCTACTAGCTCAGCAGCCTTTCCTGGCAAAGATAGCTTCCTTGCCTTGTCTAAAGTACTCCTGCGTTCCTGGCCTGGAGAAGCATTCTGCTGAGATGAAATCACTCCCAGGATGTTGCAGGGCACTCCTTTCTTCATCTCCAGGTGCTAATTTAACTAGATGGTAGGCAGGGACCAAATCATTCCCTGCTGATGGTGCATCTAGAGCTGGTGGTGCATGAAAGTCTACCTTGAGCTGTCTGAGAGTCAGGTCTCCTTGAAGACTGTGCGTGAGTTTTTTACAGTTGCAGTCAGGATGCTTCAGGCTGTGAGCATCACTCACCAATCCCTGCCCCAGCCTGCTACAGCCGTGGGATGCTGTGGGATGTGCCGGGATCCCCCATGGCAGGCTGCCCAGACCTGCTGCCCTTGGCCACCTCTCTGAAGTTTCCTCATTCTTGACAAAACCAGGCTCCATGATGGAAAAGATGCTCTAATTGCTTCCTTCCTTCACCTCCTCCAGGCACTGGGGGTGGGCACCTCAACCAAGGGCTGTGGGGCTGTGCGTGGGCTGGGGATGCTGGTGATCACTGCTGCCACAGTGGTGCTTTTCACAGGCTGTGTGTTTCATGGGTTTTATTAGTAGCATATCTTCTTCTTCTAATCCAACCACTATTACTGGCTCCCTTTTGGTTCTGTGCCTCCAATGCATGAACGCACAGACGCAGGGATGGCTTCAGTAATATGAATCCGATGGCAAGGAGTTGACAAGGGTCCTTGCCTAGAGTTCCACAAACAGCAGTTTATTGCTTCAGCTTGTGAAGGTCTCTAGAGGCAAATGACCCCGAACATGTGACAGATCGATCTTAAATACAGGGGTGTGGCTAACACCAGGAGCCAACCAGGGAATCAGAACTGAGGCACAGTAGCAAAACCAAACAGGCATCCTGGGCGAGGCTCCTTTCCCTCACCATAACCAATAAGTCTTTGGCAGCAGAAATTGTCTTACAAGAGCTCTCTCTGTCTCTTGTACCACTGGCTAATCGGCCACCACATACCACCTTTTCACCAGGATTAGCAGAATTCTTGGTTGGATATCGATGAATTAAAAATGCCCACATCCAGATGGAAAAGCCCCTTTCAGGCATACAGTCACAGTAACCCTGGTTCCAGCAGGGGAAACTTCTCCGTGTCCACAGGAACATGACAGGTATATGCAGGGTCACAAGAATTGTATCCTTCAGATGATTGCTTCCTCATACATACATCCACCATGGGACTCAGAAAACTTTTGAGAAATTAGACTATGCACTGTGCTTGACAGACATTTCCAAAAAGCAAAACTTCAAATTATGATCAACGCAACATGGATACTCTCACTGCACAGTGATCCCATAAATGCAGAGATGTATAATTACCCTTAATAAATAAATAAATACATGCATTATTTATTTATTATTTCTATTACTTATTATATAAATCTGCAGAGACGTTTTATTTTGATTGCTAAGTCAGGCTAGTTGCATAGCCCTTTCAGTACTGTTTACATTACCTTCACCTTTTAGTGTTTGCAGATGTTTAACAACCAGACTTCTTCAGATTTTGAAAAATAGGTCCATTTGAAAACTTAAACTGTTCAACTGCATGTTCAAAATTATGTCCATATGCAAAACTATATCCAGAGCAATAGGATAGACCATCCGTAAAATAACCAATGCCCTTTTATAGTGCTTTGCCCTCTCCAAGCAGAACAAATATGACAAAGAAACTAGGCTGAGCATGAACCATCTGAGGGCTGAGGCTCTTTACACCTAATTCCAGATAGCTGTAAAATTAGTGTTTACATCTGACAGCTGTTGAACATTTCTGGATTCTCATCCTAAGGCAGACATTACCACAGGACATGCATCACACTCTGAAAATCTCTTTTTCTGTCTACTGATTCTCAAGGGCATATATAGGTCTATCTCAGCTACAGATGTTTTGCATTTTTGATGTCAAATATGGATAGACAAACCATATTTCAAAGTTTTGACCTGATGGGAAGTGGCTTCCTTTGATTTTATGATGTTCATTTTTGAAGTGGGAGGTGTGCTGGAACATGTAATTTCAGCAGTCTGTATTTTAGGCATCTCCATACCACCACTCGGGGTGGCAGAGGAGGCGCCTGGGCTCAGAACAGCTTCTGCAGGTGAGCAGAGCTGCTGCTGGAGCCATGCTGCTGCAAGCACTGTGGGGCTGGGGGTAGCTACAGAGCTGTTGACTCCTGCCTTTCCAGTTGCTGCTGAGCCTCGGCCTGGAGCTGCTCCTGACAGCAGGCTCTGGCCCTTGTGGGAGTCAAGGAGCCCATGCCAAGGAGCCTGGTGCCAGCGGGGACCCAGCCCTCCTGCCTGCCTCAGCTCCTGTTCACATTACCAAGCCCGACCTGCACCAGAAGCAGATGTCACAACTTGCTCCTAATCTTGCTCTACAGTGTGGCAGCTCCCCACTCTTTCCATGACCTCAAGAGCTGCTTCCAACTTCCAAAAGCCAGCAGAAGCCAGAGCTCCCACTTTGCACAAGGGTGAGAGCTTAACCTGCACCTCTTCTGTTAAAGGTCTGCAGCTCTCCCAGCTGCACAAACCCTGAAAGAACAAGGAGCCCGCGTCTGGCAGGGAAATGAGGTATGACTTGACCTGTGATGCATCTTAGCCTTATTAAAACACGGGTCATGATGAATTTAGAACTACGCATCCAATTGCTCCCCTCCCCTTCCCTCACATGCATTATTATATGAGACCTGCTGCAATCCTCAAATATTTTGGTATAAACACCGATGTTTGAAACACCAGAGCTGGCTCTGCCTGTTGCTTTAGCATGGGGCTAAGCACCAGCTAAGGCCCGAATAACACGGATTTCTTAATGCAGATAAAAATCAGCATGTTGCTGTAAAGACACATGCAGTTGCTGGCAAATGCTGTCATAGTTCTCTAACAGACAATCCCTCTGAGCAGGCAGAGACCCCCACATTTAAGTCTTCTGGTAGTTTTGGTGATGAAAAAGTAATATTTGAGAAACATTTAGGAGGAGAAAAAAATGTATATGCATCCTTCATATGAACATATGATTGCTGATGTAGTCAAGTAATGATCATGCAAGTGCCTCGGACAGAGTGCGGTATTCTGAACACAGACAAAAACAGTGCCTCTGTAACCACACGCAAGAACAACTCAGTCCATCACCAATGCATTGCCATGAATTTTGGAATTTTAAAATGTAAAAAATAATCCTTCAATGTGAAACAGGGGCAATACAGTGGTCTAGAAGAAGGTTATGAATATATCAGATGATTCTTTTGGTCCTCTACTGTCATGCCTGTCCCCTTGAAACTTCATGACCCTTACATGTCTTTGATCTAAGTCTATATCCTGAGCACACAAAGGAAAAACAAACACATCACTGTGTGGGATTAAGAAATGGAGACAAGAAATCACTTCTCATATGTATAATTATCATAAGTAATTATAAACCAGGAGCTTAAATCTGTTTTCTTCCTCTCATCTTGCTTTTAAGTTCCTGACCCCTTGTAAGGAACAGATATTATACCAAAAATGGATCAATAATTTTTTTCAGCCTGTTTTTACTATCTACAGAATTCTTCATCCTAGACATGGTCCAGAATTTTAGTATCTCCCCAGGCTGTAGATACTAGACATTGTAACCTAAGTATTTGCAAGATGAAATGCCACAAAGACCCTAGATTTATTATAGGATATGTCCTGTGAAAGTACAGTATAATCTTTTAAAACCACTAATTTTTTTTAAAAATAATAATTATCCTAATGCTGGGAAAACACAATAGTTAAACTTTGAAGAGTGCATGTGAAAAAACAAAAAATATTGTGAATATGAATAAAAATTTGTTTAAATTTGTGAGCACCCAAATTGCAGCAGAATTACCTGGTAAGCAGCTTACCACAAAGCTCACCTGTCTGCCTGTTCACAATATGACTTCAACTTTCAGATAAAGCTCCTTTTCAGCTCCATTTTGCCTCAGTAGAACTTGTCTGCATGGATTATAGCACAAATTTTCACAGAACTGTCTGCCTCAGAAGCAGGTACTTCATGGGACAAAATTTTTATATGAATCACTCTGAAACTTCTCTATTGACAGATAGGAAATAATGCCCAGACTCACTGCACAGTAGCAGAATGAGAGCTGCCATCCAAACCAGTAATTTCTAACAAAAAAAAATCTTTGACTGACACTCATGCACAAGAAATAGCCCCAGCACATTCAAGTGATGCCTTTTCCTGGTCTTAAAATCAAGAGTCAAACACAGTTAGAAGGGAAAAAGGGATTTTACCTTTGTATTTATTTCAAGGATCCTTAGGTGCACCACGTCCAGGTTGAATGCACCGAAATGCCCACTGCAATGCCCCCGCAAAAGATCTGGTATATCATTACAGGTATTACTAATTAGCATATCTATCAAAGATTCCCCAGTGAGAGGCTCGAATGAGCCCCCCCTCCCCGAGGAAGCTTCCCCTGGATGGTTCTATCTTAGTTTACAAAATGTGTTCTGGAGAGGACCTTGGTGTCTGGGGCATTTTGATCCCTAACTACGAAGCTTCTAAGCTGTTTAGTCTCCTAGCTTGACAAACAAGCCCAAGAATGTAGGCAAAAAAAACCCACTAAGAATACAAAAGTTATAAAAAGGTATAAAAGGGGTATAAAAGAAAAGGCAAAAAATCATCATGGCATCACAAGCCTCACTCCTTTAACAGAATCCCACTACAGTTTCTTTCCTGATGGAGCACAGAATTGGCGAAGGATCAGGGTTCAATAATGCAGGAATCCCCCATAAACTGCGAGGATGGAGATCACGCTACCGAAGCCATTGCAGCAGGGCACGCCTCACTGTCACTTTTGGCCATTTCAACTACAAAAAGTATTGTGGAACAGAAAATTCACCAGTGGATTTCTTTTACAAGTACGTGAGAGATTAAAATGCTAGATATTCAGCCTGCTCCAAATAAAATGTAACAGAGAAATAAAACAAGCAATTAGGGAAACTGAGCCACCTGGTCGACTTGAAGGTGTCCCTGCTCATTGCAGGAATTTGGAACAAGATGACCTTTAAGCGTGCCTTCCAACCCAAACCATTCTATGATTCTATGAAAATCATAAACGTAAGAGGAACAACATGATTCAAACAATTGACTTAGGGGCATTTCCCTCGCAGCACTCAAGCTGCTGCCATCATTCTTTATCTACCTGAGCTTTTACCCCTTTTGAGAAAAACAAAACACTTAGCACTCTTTGGTTCTAAATTCTCTTGTTCTTAATACCTTGAAATCACCTTGGTCTGGCACAGTACTGTCATCTCTCCTTTTTTGCCGTCCATCATCTCCCAAGGGATCAAGGCCTGAGTTTTCATCCTGAAGAAAGAAAGAAAGAAACAATAATTGGTAACATTAAAACAACAGCAGCAGCATTATCAGGCTAGAAAATTAATTTCTACTTGCAACAATTTATGATGAAACCTTGATTAGAAGGGCTGTTGGTTACACCCAGCTGTGTTGTCGCACTCAGATTAATGAACAAACCACCACGTTTTGGTGCACACTGGCACAAAATCCATGTGTACCCAAGGGGTACCCTTTCAACGAAGGAAGACCATCACAGCTGTAAGATACCCAGAAGGTGTCTCTACATTTATTCTGTGAAAAAGGTTTGGTTTTTGTTTTGAATGTGTTCTTCTGGCAATCTGCTCCTGCTCTTAGCAATATTAAACCTCAGTTTAAAATACCCCAGAGTATCTTCTGTGAGTTTGAACATAGAATGTGAAGCATTGCAGTTGCAAAATTTTAGATCTAATGTTTCAATCTTTTTCAGGAAAGAGAAGTTCCAAAGTACTTCTACAATGTAGGGTGCCCCCTTTTGAAGCACTTTATAGAGCACCATTAAAGAATAGTTTCTACAAAAAAATGTTGAAAATATTCTGTTTCTTTTTCCAAAGCACTTTCTGAAGTGATGCGCCTTCAGCCAGTCAGGGAGCACACAGAACAATGCATAATGTAATACAGTTAAAACTAAATGCAAATCTTGAAACAATACAGAGAATGCAAAGCAAAATGAAAAAATTCAGAACCAAAAAGGGAATGTGTAGGTGAAATTCAGTTCTCTATTCCTGGTCTCTATCCTGCCCTTATCCCATTTTCAATAACAAAAAAAAAAAA
>VZTI01001449.1:590544-640875 GCA_013397865.1 Struthidea cinerea
AAAAAGGGTTTAACACATTATCATACCTGTCAAAGTCTTGCTATTTATATGAAGTTTTCAATGAAAGTAGTATTTAATTGCAGAAGAAAAAAGGTTGATAATTCAGCCCCCTAAAGCAAGTTTCCCTCCCTGTTCATTTTTTCCCCTTTCTTATCTTTTTCTGTCCCCATACTACTCTGACTGCTCTCATTTTGTCTATGAAGATGAGATCTTTGGCTCCAGTGGATTCAGGAGGACTTTTGCCACTGACAGCCCTGTAGTGAAAATTTCACCTTAAACTTCAGGCAGAGGAACTGCTGTATAGTCCCATCAGACAGCAAATTTGTACACTGGCTTGAATACAAACACACTCACAAAGCAGGATTTTGTTTTCTGTCAGAGGACCCTAAGCGAAACTTTAAAGCTGTTTTCTTACCTCTAGAGCATCTGATGGCATCATGGTCTTCCCTGATTTCATGTAATAGAATGTTTCTGGCACCTCCATGGGCAGGAATCCTTTTGACATCTTTTCAGGATATACTCCTGGCTCCTCCATGGGCAGGAATCCTTTTGACATCTTTTCAGGATATATTCCTGGCACTTCCATGGGCAGGAATCCTTTAGACATCTTTTCAGGATATACTCCTGGCTCCTCCATGGGCAGGAATCCTTTAGACATCTTTTCAGGATATACTCCTGGCTCCTCCATGGGCAGGAATCCTTTTGACATCTTTTCAGGATATACTCCTGACTCCTCCATGGGCAGGAATCCTTTAGACATCTTTTCAGGATATACTCCTGGCTCCTCCATGGGCAGGAATCCTTTAGACATCTTTTCAGGATATATTCCTGGCACTTCCATGGGCAGGAATCCTTTAGACATATTTTCAGGGTATATTCCTGGCTCCTCCACAGGCAGGAATCCTTTAGACATGCTGTCAGGATCTACTCCTGGCCCCTCCACGGGCAGCAATTCAAGAGATATATCTTCAGGATCTACTCCTGGCATCTCCATGGGCAGCGGTTCTAGAGACACATTTTCAGTATTTGCTCCTGGTACCTCTGCTGGCAGCACTTCCCAAGACATGTTTGCAGGATGTACTCCTGTGGGAGTCAATGACTTGTTATTTTATAAAATGACCTGAGGCCCCACCCATCTCATCTCTCTAAGTAAAGGACTCCCCTCCCACTGGGGAAGACAGTGGAGCATCAAGGATAGACTGCTCCAGGGAAGGACCTTATAGCACAAGCACACAGCCAAAAGGAATGTGGTGCCTTCCTCTGGCTGGGAAGCTCTCCCAGCCTGTGCCTGCCCCACAGGTCCTGCACTGCTGCCACCCTTTTCTGTGTGCGCAGAGTCCCAGCATGGAGGGCGCTGCCAGCGAGGCCTGCTCCTTCAAACCCAATTCTTCCCCGCCCTGAGCAGCGACATCTCCTGTGTGGGGGAAACTGAAAGAGGCCTGTGCATGTAAATAACTGGCAGTGACTTTCCTGTGTGCTGGCACAGCCCTGTGCACTTTGGTGAAAGCCTCCCCACGGGCGGGGGAACCTGAGCTCGGTGCCTGCGGAGGGGCAGCGCCCTGTGCCACAGAGTAACCCCTGGAGAGGGCCATCCCCACCGCCTGAGAGATCACTGCATGGACATGCAGCTCCCAGCTCCTCCTGGGCTGCTCCCGTTCCTTCTGCCCAGCAGAGAGAGGCCAAGGTGTGGGTACAGCGCCGGGGCTTCATTTCGCAAAGGTGAGCTGTAAGTAGAGGAGGTGATCGATGTGCTGGGAGCAGCAGCACCGGATCGAGTGTGATAGGACAGCGGGGGAGAAGGAGGCGGATGCTTGCAGGGGGTAGCAGAGGTCTTGAAGTCAGTGCCTATGGCTCCAGGCATGACCCAGGACTACTGCTGCACCCAGCAGTACCTTAAATACGGCAAAAAAGGCACAAGAATATATGTAATAGCTGTGCAAAGCAGGTAAGAGTTATGCTTTTATACCTTTTCCAGAGAAAGGCAGTTGAACTTTAAATGACAACTGTGGGAAACTCAAGATGAATGGAATACAGTATCCAGTGGTTAAGTTTTATCACTTTTATTTTACAGATATTTGTTCAACCAAAGAACATGAAAAAAAGGGCAGATGAACATCTCCATGCTTACCCAATGGAAATTACCATCTTCAAACGCAGAAAAACAAATGAATAACAAACTAGAAGCTCCAGTAACAGTAGGCTGTGTCATAGCATCTGCATTCCCAGCATGAAAAGTAGCTCTGCCCACACTGGAAGTACAGGAGCATCTTTTGGCCTCAGGTCGTGGACACTCTGAGCTACATCCTGAAGAACTCCTTTTGCAGCTTAATTTAGAGAGCAACAATATTTTTTTTTTTCTTTTTTTTTAATCTGGTCAGGAAAGAAGACCTGGTTGACCTTGGAAGACCTGCCATGGGATACTAAAAATACCAGGATACTTGTCATTAGAGCAGAACAACTTTCCCAAGGGTGGTTAGTTCAGAGAACCATTAGCATAACTGATGATAAGTGAAAGAAATCCCTCTAAAGTTGGTGAACCTTAAGAAAGCTGAGATTCTCTGTCCTCAAGGAAGCCTGTGAAGAAGAAAGATGAATTCTGTGTACAGACTTCCATGTCTGCAGAGTGAATTCCCCATTACAGGCACACTTGGCTATCTATAATGATCTGTACAGCCTTCAGCTAAATCAAGGTGCTCTGCTCCCATTTGAGTCACTCTGCAGGGAACACCATAAAGAAAGAAAACTGCAAGGTTCTCATTAACAACTGTTAATGCTGTGTCATTTAAAATCTCAATGTATAAAGCTGGATGGTTTCAACTGGGACAATGAAAAGCAGATGCTTCAAGTGGAAATATTTTCTTTGCATTCCATATTTCAGTAATTTAAGGATAGGTGAAGGAAAATAACCCAGCTGTTTCAAAGATGTAAATGTAGTTGCCCTAGCAGCAAATTGCACACTACTCCTTTAGTGTAGTGGTATCACAGCCTTATCTGCTTATCACACAGAATGTGCCGAAACCAGCACAACCTTGTACTTCCTCTACTGCTTAGGTTTCTTACTCATCTTACAAGGCAGTTTGCAGAAGCATCACTCACTTGGCAGAGGTACCTGTATTACCTCTGACTGCAGAGACAAGCTGTGGAGAAATGGAGCTACACTACAAACTTAAAATTTTCAACATGTAGCTTTGTGATTCCTTTTAATCCCAGTCTTGGACTGGACCAAAACCACTGAAAACCAGTGTACCGCTAAATGCCTTGCAACAATATATGCTTGCCTAGCCTTGAACAGGCCAAGCAAAGTGAGCCTGAGATTATTCTAACAAGGTGGAAGCACGACCAGGACTGGCTGCAACCGCCTTACTACTCTCAGACATATAAATACTTCTATCCAATAAAAACAGCACTGGAGAGCAAAGTCAGATGGGAGTTCTGACTCAGCTATGTCCCCTTCCTGCAGGAGAGGAGTAGTGTCTTAGGCCATCACTTGTGCAGTTAGTGAAGGAAAGAGATGTGGAGCAGGAGAGCAAACTCACAGGAGACAGGGGCATTACTGCTGTTTGTTATCTTACCCCTGAAACAAGTAAGCATGAATCTTCTGGGAAATAAAATTTAAACCAAAAAGTTTAAAAGTACTAGAGTGTATTCTTGTTAAGGATCATACTGAGAAAAGTATGGCACTATATATCCATTGTATAGATGCATCAGCATTTGTATGCATCTAGCATATAACTGGAACAAACCTCTGATACTGAGAGGTATTCCTGTCCCAGTAGAGAGGCTACCATCATTAATGACTTTGTACATTATTGAACTCACAGTTAAATACCTGTGTACATTTCTTTCATGTTACAGTTACTGATGCACTGAATAAAGCCCAGAACTTACCATACCACTCTTAGAGCTGCCTGATTGAAGTGTAAATTTATACTCTGTTTTATCTCCCTCAGATTTTATGCATGTTGCAAATGTACAGCCCTCAGTGGTTACCTGTAGAGTGAGAAAGTCCTCTGTGCCTGGAGTTCTCTCACTGTGGGATGTCATTCTGTACTTGGAGAAAGTTTCCCAGGACTACACTTCTGCAAGAGCAGTTCCCAAAATTTTTTGCATCACTATTCATTCTCCACATTTCTGCAGACTACATGCAAGTTTATCATATCCCCATGAGCTGAAAACCAGCACAAGTGCAATATGACCAGCACAGTGTTTCCTCCCCGTGCCCAAACCCAGCTGTGGGTTACACGCCATCAGCTCCTGCACCGGCACAGATCATGGACTAGAGATTAAGAATGACCAGAAAAGGTGTTTGTTAAGCATCTATGAAGGATTTCTGAATTATTTTCTGTATGTGGGACCAAAGCATTTAATCTTCAACAAATTCTAGGCTAGCCTATCATCTATTAAATGTCAAAACCAAGTTATATCCTATATTTACAAAGTAGATATTAAGTTAAAAGAAATGCAGCTCAAGGAGAAATTTGGAGCATGACTTGCTTTTAAGACTGGGTGTCATCCAGCTGAATAGCAGAAATTGCAAAATTGAAGAAACAACTTGCTCAAGATTTAAAAGTACATATTAATATATGCAGAAACTTGCAGCTCCTTACCTGATAGTTATCAGTCTCTAGGGAGGCTCCATTTTCTCAGCAGAAGAAAGGAAATAGGAAGAGAGCAAACTAATATACAGATTATTAGCTGAGAGAGAGAAGGCTGCAATAAGCAGTAGATGGCAGGAAAAGTTAGACTGCTAGGGGCCAAGGAACCATCTTTTCCCAATGTTTAAGGGCAGAAAAAAAGAAGAGATAGCTGGGAGCCAGGAAGTACTCACAGTGTACATATCAGATATCTGTAAGCCCAGATGGTCAGAACCTTAGCAGTAGGATTTAGTGCCATGACATTTTTCTAGATTAGAGATTTTTAGTTGCTAATCTTTATAAAGGACCAGCCTAACAAAACTGCTTTGAAAAAACCAGAGGATTAATATACCTTTATCCCCATTTTAAATATAAATCTCCACTACCTTTCAGTTCTCAATTTCCTCTTTCTTTTCCTCTTTCCATTCCCTGCCATGTTTTCTTTACCATTGACTTCTTGGATTTCAAAGTATGTATTTTCTTTCTTTGTTCATCTGAATACCTCATAGCTAAAATTCAATTTTTCACTTTTTCTCAGGTATTATAATTTGCTTTTTCCTTCTATTGCTGCTCCCTCCTTGCATTTTATACCATCGTAATATGTTTTAATCATTCTTAATCTTCCCCCTTTGTCTCACATCTCCTCTGTACTGTAATTGCACCTCCAGAAGCTTCAGGTTTGAATGATGGAGGTTTGGTCATATATGGAACAAGCATGAATACAACAAGGACTAGGGCAGCTGGGATCAGGCTATGACATCTGGATGAGACATCCAGCTGCATGGAGAAAAGGGGATAAGCAATAGTGGGTTGGAGGGAGTGCAAAGGGGGCTTCAGGACCCAAGGAGGAAAAAACAGGAGACATGACAAGACATCATATCCCAGAGTTTTGATATCATGAGCTGGAGGCGTGGGAGGAGTGCTGGAGGAGTACTTTATGAACACTGCAGGAGTGCTGGGCTTCAGTGGGAGCCCTACAAGGGAGAGACTTTCAGGAGGAACTCAAAGGTACAAAGCTTCAGTGGCATGAATGACACAGAACTCTCAGCTGTTTTAACTGTTGACTAGGGTATGAGGAAATAAAGCCCTGATGGCCTCCTCTGCGGTGTTATCACTCTAGTAAGACAGTGGATATTGCACATACACAGCAGAGCTTTACACGTGAGCAGGTTTTAGCACAGGGTTTCTAAGATGGGAGTCCTGTTCTACCACCCACGTTCTCCCGTATCTGCTGTGGCAAACACATTTCCCGTCATTCACGTGATGCAACCTGTAGTCTCACGAATGACTAGCTCACTTCACTCAGAATGTTTGCAATAATCTCATTTGATCACTCTTTGCACTACAGAACAGCACAAAATGCTGCTGCCAACCATCCCATTAGCTCTGTTTCTTCAGTGGCACTCACCCAGTAGGACTGTCTGAGTTCTCACACATCTTGTGAGGAGTTAAAGAATCCCACTGCTCCTTTCCTTAGGTTCCTGTGGTCTGAGTCACCTCACTGAGCTGCCCAGTTCTTCATGCACCTTTGTGATAATCGGAAGGGCTGGGGCACAGGTGCAATTGCATGCTAATCCCTTCGCTTACTATAGATAATGAATAGGTAAGAAGGAAAAGGCAGACACAGAAAAGATGCAAAACATATTAATTACATCTAAGGAGGTCAGCATGTTAGTGTTTGTAGCTCCTATTACCACATCTACCAAGAGCTCTAGCTCATAAAACATTTAGGAAAAATCATGTTAACCCCTGCTGGTGCTAACAGCATGATACAGCATGGACCTAGATTTTTGCAGTGCTTCTCTCCCCTCTAGTTAGTTTCCTTCCTTGAAGAGATAATTCCCTGAAGTCACTCCTCTTTCCTGTAAAAAGGGACACTCCCAACCTGCAAAACCAAAAAGCGCTTTCAAATGCCCACATCTGCAGCTGTTACCTACATTCTTGTAATGCTTCAGTACAGCCCAGAGTCAGAGCACAGGAAACATTCTCCATTAAAAGCTGGACCAGAATGAAACAATGCCAGCAGACAAAGCCACACAAAACCTCCCTGCTGGCCTGCAAGAACAGACGACAAGGATCTTCTGCAAGTGTTCTGCTGGGAGATGGGACAAGCACCCTGGCAGGTGCAGCAGAAAACACCTCAGCGGCACACTGAAAGTAAATGGGGCTTCCCATTGTTAAACCAGAAAACCAGAAAACGTCAAGGGAAGCAAAGGGGTATAGTTAAAGGCGGGGATGGGAAGGGAGAAGCGGGCTTCTTGAACTCTGGTGTCATCAAAGGACGATGGCAGGGGTAGGAACTTCATTTGCAGCTCTTGAAGCTGCCTGAAACCTCAGCTGTAAGATGGGCAGTTGGGAGAAGTAGCAAACACATGCGTCACACCAAATGGGGTTGTCATAATGATAACCAGGGAAGCCTGGGAGGGAGTTAGAGCTGGGACAGAGGAGAGGCAATGCCGAGAGGGACCAGATGACTCAGCAATGGAGATCACAAAGAGGGGAGCCCTTGATGAGCACCAACAAGTAAACAGCCATTTCAGCACACTAGAGGTTTGAACCCAGGCTGCAAATGGGATGAAGGTGTGAGGGCCTGGAAAAGCAGCCAGGGTAAGGACACAGCACCCCTAAGGAGGCTGAGGTCATCCGAGGTGAGCATGGGAGACTAAAGACAACAAAGGATAGAGGAAGACAAGGCATAAAGGAATGATTGAAGGATGAGAGACAGATCATGATAGCAAAAGGGAAGAGAATTTTTCAGCCTTTTAGAAGTTCATATTTCATTTCGAATTAATTTTCTGTTTTGGCTACGATACATTATTCACAGCTCTTTGTTTGCCGATACATGTTACTTCAGCACAGACAAGCTGCTTTGTTTTATTTAAATTTGAAGTAATTAAGGGCAACCAATACTGACTGAAGCACTATATCTTTTTATTTTAGATTAGGATCTTTGTTGTAATGAAACAGGTTTACATAGTATTTGTCTTATTAAAATCCTTCCTAAAGCAAATAATTATTTTGGTCTTCAACTCAAAAGTAAACAGTTTCAACAAATTACCTTGTGCTATTTATAGTAGTTGCATATATCCTATGTTGCTTTTAGACAGGCAGGGACTGACAAAGTCACGCAATTACCCATGAATTACCCATGGACATCAGTGTAAAGCACTTAGCTTGCCTTCTGACCACAAAACCTGTCTCTCAATTTTTGATGTTTTAATTCTCACAGCATCCCATCTTATAACAACAGGAAATACTATGAGAACCACTGAAATTAACAGGACGTGGATACTGAGCTCGACCTTCTAAATACCATGAATGTTCACTGAAAAGTAGAACCCTGGATTGCATAGTTATACCTGCACTGGAAGAGCTGATCCTGACTCACAATATGGCTTGAAACAGTAATTTCCAAGAGATTTTCGAAAACTACATACTGCTGGTGCAATAAAACTTCTAATTTCAGAAGTATAGAAAATGTGTATTTTTCACGTGAAGTCTCAGATTTTCTTTTATGTTTAGCTTGGCATGTTATTTCTAGCAAAATTTCTTGCTGACATTATAGGAAAATATAGTTTTCATGTTCTTTGAAATTGTCCACATTTATTATATATTTTCCTGTTGCACTAGATTTGAAATAAATTGAAATATGCATAGCTCATTTGTCTTTACTTCACATACAACTTCTAGTAGTATAGCAAATTTTGAAGGAATTTGTACTACTGTCCCACATTCATGCATTTAAAAAACTTGTCGATAAACCTTATCTTTCCTGATCTTCAATTTACTGCATAGACACATATATGCATGAAAAAAAGTTCACTGGCATTGAAATCCAACATAAATAAAGCACAAGTCTAATCATTATTTTGTTTGATTGTTTGATCTCTCTACCATGTGGTAGAGAGGAACCACAGGCTGAGACAAGTCTGTACTTTACAAAGTCTACTGTGCTCCTTTACAGACAGGTCTTGATTCTTCTCTAGAGAAGAATCAAAAAAACCCCAAACCAAAACAAATAGTGCAGATATCTTTCTGAAACTCAGGAGAATATTTATTTTTTGTGCTGTCGCTTCTGCTCTATGGCTGAATTCAAAGCCTGAAGGATGAGATGTTGGTTGTTCTGAATGTTGTAGCTGGTCAGTTCTATCAGCTTGTCAAACTCCTCCCCTGTGTAGGTAAAGCTGTTTAAGCAGTAGGGGGAAAAAATGGTGGAAACATCCACGTTGCCCTGTGCCAACTCAGCAGGGCTGCGCTCCACACCTGACAAATAAAGAAAAATCATCAGTGGGGTATAGATATGGTCCCACCTCCCACTTTCCAGGTGGGGCACAACCTTACTCCTAGCTCCCTTGGCATTTGCATTTCTCTCCCATGGGAGGCACAGCAGGGGAGGGAGGAGATCATGCTACACCATGTCTCCCATCCCACGGCCAAAGGGCTGCCAGGTGGTGGGGGGACCACCCCATGGCTTACCAGGCTCTTTGTATTTTCTGAAGGAGTCATTCACCAGGGGGAAAAACACCACAGTCGGTGCCTCTGGGGTCTCTGTGTCTTCAAAGAGGTAGCACTCCTTTAGATTTTTCTTCTCTTCTTCACTCATGTGGATTTTGGGAAATGGGATTCCCTGCTTTTTAAAGTATTTGGAGGCTTCTTCCAAAGGCTGAATTCAGGAAGAAGAAAAGAAAAGGTCAGAAATTCTGCCACACGCCACCACTTTTCCTAATGCACAATGGATCCGTTGAAAGCTCTTCACAAAGATATGGGAGCAGAGTTCGCTGTCAATATTTCTTCTGTCCTTGTCTCTTATGTGAGATGTTAAGTACTAGCTATTAACAGAACAACAATTCAAGACTCAAGTCTCCAACTTGCCCTCCTGATTGTTGTTCTACCTTCTCCTTCTCCTCATTAGCCTTTATCTACAAGATAGGTAAAATGTCCATAATTATGGGAAGGGTGGCCTAGCAGCTAAGGATGCAGAAAGATGCCTCTTCTGAAGAAAATCCTGAAACAAGTAGAATGGACAAGAATCTGAAATAGTAAAGTTTTCAAATGCAAAATTACAAGTATTTTTTTGACTTGGCATGAAGTATTTAAAAGCCTCTGTCTTAGATACCTTAGGATGGTTCTGAAAAGTGACGTAAGCAAACAGTGATCTGGAAGAAAACATCATCTTAACTGAAATGTTAACCTTGCAGGTGTGTTAGCAATTTTTGAAAATAGGATTTTTCTTCCTGAGTCTGGTTGGCATGTATGAAAATTTTAGTCTTCAAGAATTTCTGTCTTATCCATATCTAGTAACAGGAATTATAGACCAGGTTATTAGCTGGTATTTGAAACAGCAGATATTGTCAAAGGACAATTCTTATCCACAATTTCGAACAATGACAAAAAAAAATCCAGTTACTGTTCTAAAGACAGTTGGACAAATTTTTCCTAATACTGCATGCAGATAACTTTATATGAATATCACAACACAACCAAAATGAATTCACAGGTGGTGGTAACTAGTACCAGAGAAACACTCCATATGAGTGTAATCTGGATAGCCAAATGGAGATCACAGGAGCACACAGGTCTAGGAGATAGCACTTAGCTATTAGAGGGTTAATTCAAATAAAATATTTAGAAATCTGATATTACTTCTGTTCTCAGGGGATTTACCAGCATCACTTGCAAGACCTAGCCATCTGCACAGGGAGCTGTAGACCAAGGATCCTTTTCTCCCAGAATCACTTTATTCTACATAAATTATTCTGAATCTTTAGGAGTTAAGGAGGGCTAAAAAAGGCAGCAGTCATCTATCAAAGAAAATAGAGTGTTTTTCACACCGAGGTCTGTGATCCAGAAGAATAGTTTAAGTGCAGGACAACATCCACTTTCCTCTCTGGCCTCATGAGCGGTGGATAGCTAATATCGATGTATCCTGCCGTGTCTGCCAGGCACATGAACTCTGCTGTTTCTGTCAGCTGGTTGGGGAAATTCTCTAGTACGGTATCTAGAAGGAAATATTTGTTATGATGAGTGATTCAGTGAAGAAGCAGTATATCTTTTGTTTGACTAATAAGGAAAAATTGGAAAAAATGCCTCTTGGCTCTCCGTTACATTTACTTTCCAAGACCCTGACACACTGCAGAAGTTCAGCTTTCACACATAAAAGAAAGACCTGTTCAATGTAGAAAGAGTTCCTTCACTTCTCATGTTGCTATTCTTCCACCCCAAATGAGCAGTAATGTTCTTTCCCTGAAGTCAAGGGAATTCCTGAGGCTGATTTAACTGTATGAAATTTCAATAGTTATCTTGAAATATTCATTTCCAAACATTCATCATCTGCATTCTCTTCACCAATGAAAACACCAGCCATCTAAGAAGGTAAAAATTATATTCAAGGATGTTTACCTTTCCATATACAGAAGTTTTTGCTCTGAAGGTATTCATTGTGCAGCTGGAACCCCTTCAGGAAGTTGTAAAACTTTGAAACCATCACCCGCTCTGTCAGTATCCGTCGAATGATGCCCATGATGCCACATTCAGGGGTGACCAAGTAAGTCTCCAACTCATGTCTCCTGTCTGATGGAGAAGGCTCTTCTCCTGAAAGATAGAGGAGGTGAACAAATTGTTGTTTTGATACAATTCTTTGCAATACTTAAAATAACAGAAGACATCTCATATTAGCTAGGGAAAGATCCTAATAAGGCATTGCAACATACAAATAAATCAATGTCAAAATAGGAATAAGAAGAAAATCAGTCTTCAATAAAGCATATTCCATGAGAAACAGAGTGGCAACAAACTTGCTAAAGCTGGAAAAAGTGATCTACTCTTTGATAGAACTCACAGATTGATTTCCTGTGTGAAGGTCAGGGTAGGTTCAGAATCTGGACCTGTTCCTTTCAAAATTAATAAAAATCAGCTTTGCAAAAAAGAGAAAGGGAAATCTGTCAGGAGACTTAGACATCCATAAAAGAGCAGAGAAAAAGGGTTGTGCTAAACAGCACCTCATGAGATTGGCAAAGAGGGCCAATGACTTTTTATCACAGGCATTTATTGAGCTTAGGGCTTTGCAACACTTCCACAGAGAAAGTGATAGAAACCCATAAAGCAAACTCACTAACTGACTTTGAACACAGGAAGGACAACCAAGACCTCTTAGAAAAAGACAGGTTTACAACAAGATCAAAGAAAATCGAAATGGAGTTGCACATAAATGATATATCCAAGTCTTCAGTAACAATGTATGAAAAGCACCAGCTGCTGAGACAGACACAGAACACAGCACTGAGGCGTTTGTTACAACATGGAGGTTTGCCAAAGGGCCCCTGGCAAAGACAATCTGTTTAAAACCTTCAGTAGTTTAATATTTGCATAAATTCAGTCTAAGAGGGATTAATGGAAATAATATTGCTCTGAATAAATTCAGAGGGGAAACCTAGTGAGAGATAGCTGACAACGTGAAACCTCTGGATTTATGAGGCAACAGGTAAAACAGAAACATAACTAACCAATATCAACAGTGCTGTGTTGGGTACACCTCAGTGAGCGCCTCTGTGTAGGATCCGACGAATGCCAGGCATCCAAGAGGTTGTATGAAAAGACATTGCTCCATAGGCCTGTGCAATGGTAGAGAACAGGGAAACTTCTTCAGAAACATTTTAATGGAAAATATCCCTTTAAAAAAAATAATTTCTCAGCTTTGCAAGGGGTATTGGAAAGCCTCAAGGTTTCCAAATTATTACCTAAAACTATATGAAGTTCATTTCAGCAACTAGCATTCTGTCCTCAAGGAGGAGCCTAAATAGTTTAAAACATCGTGTGAGGCCTTCAGGCACTGTAATTCATTGCCACATACAAACCAACATTTTCCATCCTATAAGCAACTGTCATAAGTAAGCAAAACCATGCCATTTCCTAGAAAATAAGGGTCTGCTCTACAAAATATGTCATATGCAAGTGGATACTCAGTTAAAGGTTTGGATGCTGCTCCTGGACAGTCAAGAACCAAATGGTTAGAGCACAGTTTGGGATAGTCTGCAGAAAAGTCCTCTAATACAAGTCATCTTTGCTGTCCCTCTAAGATTTCACTTTGCACAACGTCTTTTGAGGGAGACTCTTTATTTGTTGCTCTCATTCCTATAGTGCTTCTCCCACTTTTGCCATCCCAGGTAAAAGTACATCTAAAAATGTCTCTACAGTCCAGAAATCTCCAAAAGTCCCTTGGATCTTGAAAAGTATCTCTTCCTCCATGGCTCTGTCACGGGCCCCAAGAGGAACTCGATCAGAGAAGGCAGCGCTGTGCTTTGCCTTGAAAATTTCTACCAGTGAAAGCTTTGAAAAAGCCATACATGGTACAGGATGCAACAATTTGAGTTACACAATAAAATAATTATTCATTCCATAAATTATTAACAGAAATACAGTTCCCTTTTAAACCTGGCGTGTTTCTAGAGTGGGACAGAAAGCCAAGGGCCTTCTGCTTCACAGGAAGTCCTTGTAAGAATAGACTCACTTAAGAAATGTTAGAAATGCATAATCAAGAAATCAGATTAGGGCTCTCTGGATCTACACTTAGCTGGCAACCAGAGTTCATTTGCACATAATTACTGGCCAGTTTCTGTCAAGAAAACCTCATCTCCCAGCAGCTTGAGAAGCTTCTGTCCAACTCTGCTGTGAGAAGGCAACTCCTCTGGTTTCTCCTGTCTTCTCTGGGTGTCTTCACTCTGTAACTCTTCCTGTTCCCTCAGCCCTGGGAGTTACACACTGTTCCTGCATTTTAATGTGTTTCAAACATTGTTGTCTCCTCAGAAATTGTTTATAATTACATAGCAGTGTTGCCCTAACCTCTTGCACTGAATTTTCTTTGTACCTATATTGGCTGAAGTAAGAACTGTGAAGAGGGATGGTGTCTTTTACTAGGCTGACAGAGTTGAAAAGAGCAGACAAGCTCTCATGCACCCCAGACTTTCTTCTGGAAACATGAGGGTCTTGTATCCCCATAAGCTCATCCAGTCTTTCCAGCTCTAGCCACTGCTCTTACGAAAGGCCTTTTGTCTCCCTGCAAATGACACCTTGCTTTTATCCTTGAACTATCATGCTGTAACTAACAGTACATTTTAATAGTAACCCAAGAGGGCATTGCATGTGGCATCACTAGGTGGCAACATTGGTTTAACTCTCCACCTTATCCTTTATAAAGACACACTCGTGGCTGTGGGATCACCAGGCTCAGGTGCTAAGGCTGAGAACAGAGCTCAGCCCAGGCTGGATGTGTTGGGTGTGCTTGCTACCTGGCCACCTGCGGTATGGACACACTACCCCACTGCTATTGAGGAACTGCAACGGAGGCACAACGTTCTCAGAAGAAGGCTCTGTAGTCTCACCTAGCTCTGTGACCTACTTTCTACCTCTAACAGAGTGCTTAATGGTAGAGTAAAAGAAAAAGGGAAGAATGAAGAGATCTCTTCTTCAGCATACTCTCCAGCATCTCAAGCTCCTGGATTTGGGATTTCTAGTGCTGGTGGCTGCATTTGAACTACTGGGTTTCAGAGCCACCGGTGGGATTTACCTTGCATTAATTTCTCCTGCCATTTGCAGTTCTATTCGTACTCTTGGATCCTGTGTTTTCTTCTGAGTCTTTTCCCTCAGACAACTCTTAACTCATGACATCACTAAAAGCTCTTAGCATATCTAATAAAGCTGTGAGATTTAGTGCTTGTGTGACTAAGAACAATCTTTTCTTTCTTATGCCCAACTATTACCTCATGTTTTGAACAATGTGATTCTGGACTCCTCCTGCATAATACAGGCATTCACAGCTTCTCTGAACACCAAATAAGAAATGCCATGTGGCGTTGCTGGTTGTATGGATTTGTCACTTTAGAAGTTAACCATTTTTGACCCGTATCCTTGGTGTCCTGTTGTGTCTTATGCTTATTTACATGCAAAATATCTGTTTAAGAGCAGATGGACTTGTCTGCAGAAACTTTACCCCAGAGAACCAATGTACAAGGCATTGTAGTAGAGAGTTCCAGTATTAAGCAAAATTGAAACAATTGCATAAAAACTGCAAAGCTGTTTTTCATATATTACTGGATGCTACCCAATTAGCTGAATTTACTGAATTAAGAATGATAAATATAAATTATTTATCATGGTAGCAAAATGATAAAGGATATAAAATACTATTAAACTTGAAAAAAATATCAGTAGCAGTTCACAAAACTACTCTAAATTGCCGTATTTTGTAATAAACTCAGTAACAACATTGCTTTGGCTTCTCAGATCATGCCATTCATAGACAAATCTGATTTTAAGATTTCAGTTTCAAAATACAAATGTTTTTCGCATGGAACTCTGCTGCTGGTTGGTTCAAAATGAACCTAACCTCTTCAAGCACCCCTGAAGCTTCAGGAATGAGCATCACTATTCAAGACAAAAGCAACAATGAATAGTGTGATTTGAAATTTCCTCTCAGTACTTTTAGCTCATCTCCATTGTCTAAGGAATTCAGTCAGAGGTGAGAAGAACATGGTGTACAATTGGTTTCAGTCCAATGCATGATGCAGGGCACTGGTTGTAATATGCAGGGTTTGCGTTACATTAAAAATAAAATACATTTTAATGCAATTCAAATTTTTGCAATGGAGCACATCACCCTTCATGAAGCAGATTCGGGACTCAGGAATTTTCCTCATCAGGCGACCCATGAAGAACTCGCTGCCAAAATCCTCTGCACGAATGAAGGCACCGTATTTTAAGAACCCAACCTCATAAGGGGTGAACTCCACCCATTCTGCAGAGACATAAAACAAACTTTTAAATCTCAATCTTATCCCTACTTCCCTGCTGGCAGAGCTATATAAAGGCAAAAAGGCAGCTGCAGGATAAACCCTATCTGCAGGTTGACCACAGACTGGCCTTCCTCACGGTAAGAAGTTACCATTCAGCTGGTGTCAGCCACTCAGTAATGATTCACAGTGTTGCTCATTCAGAACTTTCCAATGACCCTCTCCAGAGACAACATATGTGAAGTTTATACCAAGACGGGTCAGCCTGAGTTACCCCACATGTGGAGCTAAGGCTTGTGACTACCTTGGCTGTCATTAAACACCTCCCCAAGATTTCTCCTGCCCCATAGAAGATGAGTTCCTCCCATAGCCTAGGCACAAAATCTGGAAATGGAAAAGGAAGTTAAGGAGGAAAAGAAACTGTTTATAAATGCTATGGGTCAGCTGTACAAGAGGTTGAAGTACTGATAATGCAGATAGCTTAAACACCAAATGATCCCATTTTTGCCATCACCTTTGAACTCTGAAAGGCTGTAATCTTCTTTGATGTTGAGGATCATGTAGATAGGTAGGGGATTTTGACCCTGACTCAATGCCTGTTGCTCATCTGAGAGTTTGTGGTGATTTTTCTGTGAATTGATAAAAGACAAAAAGACAAATTGATAAAAGCAAAATCAAGGGACCCTCTTGGCACAGTCTATGGCTTCCAAAAGTAAAGCAAAATACATACCCATTTCCCTCTTAATTTCATCATTCTCTCGACTCATTTTGTGTCCAAACATTCTAACCAAGGAGTGATCTAAACATGTACATACCCACATAGGCTTATTTAATTACAGGTGGAGTTGTAGGACGCCTTTTAAAAAAATGGTTTCCTGTTCTTTCTCATAAATACATCCACTTTACATGGAAATTTAAGTTCTCACAGGGATGAGCAGAGGAAAATAAACCAACAGCATGACTGTTTAGTAAGGCATTCAGATACTCATACCTGTAGAAGGAGACATAGGTTTTCTGCTCTACAGAAGTCCCTTGGCTGCTAATTACGCATTAAGAGATACGTGGGGACAAAACTCTCAATAAGTTTGCAGACAACACTAAGCTGGATGGGAGCTGTTGATCTGCTGGAGGGCAGGAAGGCTCTGCAGGGGGATCTGGACAGGCTGGATCAATGGGCCAAGGCCAATCATATGAGGTTCAATAAGGCAAAGTGCCAGGTCCTGCACTTGGGTCACAACAACCCCAGGCAGGCTAGGGGAAGGGGGCTGGAAAGCTGCCCAGCAGAAAAGGACCTGGAGGTGCTGGTTGACAGTGGCTGAACATGATCCAGTGTGTGTGTCCAGGTGGCCAAGGAGGCCAATGGCATCTGGCCTGTATCAGCAATAGTGTGGCCAGCAGGGCCAGGGCAGTGATTGTCCCCCTGTACTTGGCACTGGTGGGGCCACACCTCAAGGGCTCTGTCCAGTTTTGGGCCCCTCACTATAAGAAAGATATTGAGGAGCTGGAGCATGTCCAGAGAAGGACGTGGAGCAAAGGCAATGGAGCTGGGAAAGGGTCTGGAGAAAAAGTCTTACAAGGAGCAGCTGAAGGAGCTAGGGTTGTTTAGCCTGGAGAAAAGGAGGCTCCGGGGAGACTTTATCAATCTCTACGACTGCCTGAAAGGAGGTCATAGACAAGTAGGGATTGGTCTCTTCTTCCAAGTAACAAGTGATAAGACGAAAGGAAATGGACTCAAGTTGTGCCCAAAGAGGTTTAAATTGAATATTAGGAAAAATTTCTTCATTGAAAGGCTGGTCAGCATTGGAACAGGTTCCCCAGGGAAGTGGTGGAATCACGGTCTATAAAGTGTTCAAAACTTGTATAGATGTGGCACCTGAGGACATGGGTTAGTGGTGAACATGATAGTGATAGGAACATGGATGGACACAGAGGTCTTTTGTAACCTTAACAATTCTAAAACCCCTTTGGTAGTCAGCAGCAATCATCTGTTGGATAATGCTGTCATGCTCTCAGACATCTGTCCCTGGAGCTTCATTTTCCATACAATAGTATTCACTAGCTGTTAGAGAAAACATAGGGAAAACACTACCCCATCATCTAATGCTTTTTCCAGCAGAAGCCCCCAAAAATCAACACTAGAGATCTGGTATCCTTCTTGCTTCCGCAGTTTTAGCTCCTTTGCATAGAATTTCAAGCTCTCCAGGGAAAAGCAGCTTAGCTTGCACTTGGTCACATGTCTGCGGACTTCACCAATTGGTCTTGATAGATCCTTGTGTGACCAGTCAGCACTCTGATACAAATGTGACAAAGTCCTAGGGAAAAGAAAGGAAGTGCATTGTCACATGCTACAGAAACTTTCATTTCTTAGACTTAGATTTAAGGTCAACATCAAATGAACTAGCTGAGGTTCTTTAAAAGCATCTTTGGGGCTTAGTTTGTTGTGTAAATGATTTTTTGATTTAGAGGACTTTCCAAAATCAGTAGTGAAACATAAGCAGACTTGCAAAAAGCCCCTCCTTGCTACTAAGGTTTATGCACAAGGCTGTGATTTGCACTCGGGTGACTTGGTAGGAAAGATCCTAGAGCTGAAACAAAGAATCAAGGAAAATCTTGATCCCTGTAGGCAGCACCTAGGCCATACAGTGGCTTGGGCAATCTGCTCCTAATGCTGCAATGAAAAAACCTTGACACTAGCAGTGTGCCTTTCTTTACCAAAACGAAGAGAAGAAATATCTCACACAGCAGACTACAGAGGTGATGAGTCATGTCTTTGTTCAGGATCTCCTTACCATGTTGAACCAGATGACCCAGTGATGTATGAAATAGCATCCAAGAGACCCAACTTTTGAAGACCCAACAGGTTGCCTAACAGAGATGTCAGTGCTCGAGTGCCACCTCCTGTTGTCATCACTGCTACAACTGGTACCTGTTTAATCATCAACACAGCAGTGGTAAGCAATGCTTTATTTACCAGCACAAGTGATCAGAGCTGACTGAAATGTAGCATTTCAGTCCCACAAAAAATTCCAACATTTCACCATTTCCCCAAGCAGGGAAGAAAAATTTTCACAGGAGAAAAAAAGTAACGAACCAATTTCAAGGATTTTGACAAAAATCAATCATTTTTGATTGTAAATTTTTACATGCTGGCTTATCAAAGCAGCTCAAAACTTATTGTTTCAAGGCATTTCAATATTAGACTGCATTTTTCTTAGCAAAACGTCTCACGAGAGCTCTGTTTTGATAACAAGCAGAGCTCATCCTCTCTGTAAGTCAAGCATAATAGCTAGATTACATTTCCTACAAAGTACCTAGAGTATATAATTGCAGTGATGAAGCCTAATTGTATGGAAATCTAAATTATGTTACAGGAAGACAAATTTCTCTAAGGAACCCACTGAGAGAAGATGAACCAATTGACATTTTCCACACACATTTCCAGGAAATTGCATCAAAGAAATACTCGACAGTTTCCTGACTCAAATTGAACATTTCAGGTCAAAGCAAAGTATTCTGATTTGGATTTACCTGACTATAAGGAAATATTCTCTTGCTGGAAAATCTGAAAATAATAGTTAGAAGTACTTCCCCTAAAAATTCTTGTACTTAAGAAACTACTGTGACAATAAGAAACAATATAGTGATATGATCAGTTTGTGAGCAGGGGCATCATTTATAATGTCTAAAACCATGCTGTCATATATTACCTAATATGCCTTTGGCCCACCTGTCCTGGACAAAGGAGAAAACACAGGTGAAAAAAAATTAACCAACTCTCAAGCTGGTTCATTTCTCAAGTTCCTGATCACAGACCATGCTCCCTTCCTAAAGCACCAACCATCCCCACGGCAGCATGGACATTACGAACCCTAACTCAGACAAGCAGATGAGAGAAAAAATGTTTAATGTCTTTGTTCTATTTGAGGAACTACGGCTGAGGTGATGAGCACCAGAGGACAGAGTCTATAATAAGACACCTTCTCATCAGCCAGTATTATGTGTCACTTTAACTGTTAGATTTTGTCCCTCCAAAAATTTTATGGGGTCTTGCTGACTGAATGATCAGCTAAAACCATCAGACTATCCAGGTCTATATTGCACAGATGAAAAAGAAATAGAGAAAAGATGCTGATTTATGGCATTATGTTTTCCGGAGAAATGTATATCAAGAGGGTTTGATACTACCCTGGCTCTCACATTGCTTCATCTAAAGTACAAAATGTAGAAAAGCATTCCTCAATGCTTTACATGGTGCAATGAATGTATCAGGGCTAGTTAAAAACAATATGCAAAAGGTTACGAGCATAATATATTCCTGTTACAGTCCCTATGGTGCTTCCCATACCTCATGATCTTGTAGGTCTTGCTCTAAATGTAGTGCTTTTTTCAGAGCAGAAGCCACAAACTTCTTCCTTCTCTGTAGGAAATTTTTCTCCTCTGTACACAGATCAAACTCCAAGCGAACATCTAAGTTTCTGGACCTCAAACAAAGTCCAGGGTTAAATAGGGTGTGCACAATCACTTAAAATTAATGTCTGGACCCCTGCTTACAAGTTGTAACTCTATTATTAGGCTTAGAAAAGCTGCTACTCTGGCCCCACAAAAGCACATCACAGATGGTATAGAAAAGGTAGAGAAAAGGCTGATGAACTGCAAAAAGCAAAATCTTACAGAAAGAAATATTCTTTATTACTACAATAATTTTCAGGAAGTGTCCAACATAAATACTGCAATCCATACACGGATACTATAAACAATGGAATATTTAGGATTTCTTGCCTCAGGACCTCCAGATTTTATAAATACAAATACCCTGTACTTTTTACAACTAAGGAAAGTGAAGTGTAAACACATCTTTTTCTAAATATATATCTCTACAGAGGTTGCAACCAGAAAACATTATTCTCCCCATCTAAACTGAGCTCCTATATAGCAGCATAACAGGAAAATTCGCCTAGCACAGTTAACCAGCTTCTGGACATGGGTAATGAACATAGGGTGAATAGGTAAATATAATCATTGACAAAATACTTTCTCCCTTAGTTACAGAAATGGGTAAGAAGGCAAAAAAGCATCTTTTTTTTCACAACCACAAAACCAGAAGACAATTTCTTACCAGTCATTTGACTTCACACGTAAATTGATTGTCTCATCCTAGGAAAAAAAACACAATATAAACACTGGAGATTACTTTATGTTCTTTCTTTACCATCAGCTCTGAAGCCCTTCTCTTTTTCTAAGAGCTGCATTAAGCCACAAAACCATAAGAATCAGAGAATTCATCTAAATCTTAAAACTTCCCCAAGTCCACTTTATTTTCTTTATATTGTTTTATACTAAAGATAAAGAGAGCGGTATGCAGTAAAAACCAACACCAGCTCTGCCAGTGTGTTCCATCCTGCCTCATCATTTACATTTGCTCTGATCTGCATTAGTCCCCCAGGTGATCACAGAAATCCCTTTGTTATGTGTTTGGATGTGATTTTTCTTTTCTGTTTGGTTCATATGAAAATGTACAGGTCCATAATGTTAGGAATTGTTAGGAATCTGAGGGCACTAACAGTTATATATATAAACCCCTACTTCACACGGGTCTAATGCGCATTGATCTGTCGTCTATAACTTAACATTTATTCTAAGAAGTTTGTATCAATCACCTTTGCTACTGCCACTTTCTCACTGAATGGAAGTGAATCCAGAGGAATAGTGAGGGATGCATGGCAATCTTTTTTCTCTTCACCTGAAGTACACTGAAAAATAAATTACAATGTAGAAAAATATTTCATGTATACACCATAAAAAATGCACTGTCTCCAACTTACTTTTTTCCAATGGGGTCCCTGTCCAGCAGTTTTCAAGTTGGCATGTAATATTTGTATGTCTTAGGGGTTAAAATGCTGTTTCAGAGCTGAAGTTCATGAAAAATAGCTCTTAATTAAAAATACAAACTCTTTCCATTTGCCTCGGTCAAGTGTAGAAAACCATGAATTTACTGTGCTTGCTCAAGCTGATGACCACATACCGAGCAGAAATGAGGCTGCTTCTCTGCTAGAGCCATGCACAGCTCTGACAGGCTGTACTTGATGTAATGGAAGTTCAGGGGCTTCACAGGTTGCCAGAAAGAGCCCAGCGACAGGGTCTGGCTCTTCTCATACGATCCCTTCATTGAAAACAAGAAGTCTTTTTCTGAAAAAAGAATCCAAACATCAAAAATATACAGAGAAATTATTGACTATGATCCCAGAAATGGAACACTAAATGGTCTTTCAGAAGTTTATACCTAAACCCTTCAACAATGCTTAAAAGCTTCCAAACTCTAGTTATCCAACAAGAGAACATTACAAGAAATAGGAGGAGAAGAAAAGCAAACAAGCAAATCAAAAACAAACCACAAAACACCAAAAAGCTTATAAAGCTGCAGTAGATGTTTTAAAAACTCAGACATACAGGCAAATTGGACAAAATGTAAGTTAAGAGAGAAATATGTATTTACTTCTACTTTAGAGCATTTGTAAGATACATTGTCATTCCAATCATTCCCTTTAATTTCAAAGTCCAGTTTTTATAGTTAGTTAGCACAGACACACTATGTTGGATCTGTGAACCTGTGTATGCACTCCTAGCCATCCAGTTCCTGTCCTCTAATTGTAAGAACAAAGTACGAAAATTACCAGATAAGAAAATGACAAAACAAAACAAAACACAAAGAAAAAAACAACACACACACCAAAAAATACAAATAAAAACAAAACAAACAAAAAACCCTAAAAAAAGAACCCCCCCAAACAAACAAACAACCCCAAACCAACCAACCGAGGAAAATCAATTAACCATAAAATAAGGTGGTTTTTGTTTCTAGTTTGAAGTCTAACCTGAAGGTTCTTTCTTTGTCCATCTGTTGTCCACCAGGACTTCCAAGCAGGAAATTTCACGAGACTGTAGCAGGGATGTACAATGAGAGATTAAAGTACATAAAACACGCGATATCTGAGTCACTTCACTGCTACCTGTCTTTGGTCACCTGAGTCCCTGGGGTCTGGAAAACAGTCCACTCTGTGTTTGTTAGGCTGATAAGAGAAAGACTTTGGCACTCTGAAAGTATGACAGGTTTCAACTGAAAGAAAAATTGTGGTGGTTTTGGACAGGACTGGGAAGAGGAGGGAAATAACATGGGGGGCAGTGGGAGTGTGCTGAGACCTCCTGAGGGTAAACTGATGGGTTGGCCAAATCACGGGGCTATCCTTGCTGCCCTGCTTTGGTGAAGCTGGACAGTCAAGTGCAACTCCTCTAAATAATGAGATAAGGGCAGCAGAAAAACCAACTTCCATATCATCCTGTGGAAGTGGGGAAAACAGGATGGCCATGAGTGAGTCACAGAAGAAGTTCCCCGAAGGAGTGATACAGCAGCAATAAGTCAATGAAAGACCACTTCAGGCTTTGTCAATAGGCTTGATATCAGCCTGTGGTGGTGAACAGGTCTCTGGGTATCCCAAATGACTGTGCACATTCTTTCCTAACACATCCTCCCACAGGGAGCAGCAGAACAGGATGGCTACCTGTGTCTGACCCCTATCTCCCTTCCCTTCAGCCTCGCCTGCAGCTGGGGCACCTGCCAGATTCACCATTCCCATCACTATCATGAAAACAAAGATAGAAGAGCAATAGTTTAAAATTACCACTAATACACCATTAGTCACAAGCTTTTCAGGAGGGACTGGACTGAAAGAGAAAAAAAAAATGCAATCAGAACTAGTATCACCTAAATACATCCTTAAATTAACACCAAGGAAAAATACCTTCCTTGGAGTTTGTCTTGTCCAGCATAGTTTCAAATATGTCACTGATCTGAAATGTGAGACATCTGAAATGTGTTTTCCTTTTTTATTAAGGAAAATAGTAAACAATAGTTGTAATAAGTATGATGACTGCAGTTCTTATTATCCTCCCTCTTCCAGCAAGTAATAGGATACATTAATAACCAGGATGATTCTTGGTAGATAAGGAAGACAGAGTTTTAGCCAATATGCAACTAACTTCATCAACAGCAGCTCTTGCTGTTATGCTGAGCATTTTAAACTAAATTATACTAAATGCTAGCATGTGTTTGACTGCTTGCAAAGGGGTGCTTCTGTGGTTCCGTGTGGATGTTACTCACATGCTCTCCGATGTAAACTCAACCTCTAGCATCTCCTGTGTCTGTAAAAGATTAATTTGTTATATGCATCAGAATTAATTTTCTTTCTCATTAGCTATGGTTGTCAATTATTATTCTGGCTCCTGAAAGAGTTCTTCAATCAAATCAAATTTCCTTCCCACTCCACTGCGAGGAGTGAAAGCATTTGAATGAGAGTGATTTTGAAAGTGTTCTCCTTCCTTTGTTAACCATCAGTCCCCAGGCCAACTGCCCTGTTCTGTTTGGTGGTGAGGCAGAGTAGAAGGGCAGGCAGTTCTAAGTCCTGCAGAAACTGTTGGCTTAAAACTGTCTAAAGGCTTGGGTTTTTCCTGTGCAATGTTATCAGAAGACTGATACTGCTGTATAGAAGAGGGAATTCTCAATTCTTCTGATCAAAAGGACTCCTATAACACAGACAGTACATTGACCAGCAAAATCACTGTGCAGCTGAATACCCATATGTACCCTATAAGAAAAGTCAGTGAAATAACAAATCTATACAAGTATCTAAATTGAATACCCACATCCCACGTTGAAGTCATCACGTATGTGTTCAGGCACACTGAAATAATGAGATAGTTTGAGCAACTCGCTATCAAATGGTTTTAGCACCTCAGTATGGATCTTTGGGTTATTTACAGGTATATTCAAAAGAATTACAGGGCAAGGAATCAGTTTTTAAGTGAATACTGTGCTAGAACATCTGTGCTAGAGTATGCCCAAACTCACAAGTGCTTGTGCCAGGAAAAGAAATTCTAACAGAGAAACTTTGTGCAATAGTGACCAAGTTTTGTATTTCCAACAAAACCTATTTGAGCAACAGAGTCAAGAAAGAGGGGAAAAAGGCAACTGGTGTCAGAAAAAAACACCTACTAAGAGGTTTGATTAGCTAGCAAAAGCCTTCAGGATCATGTCCTTGTCTACTTTGCTGATTAAGGTCTGGAAGGTTCTTTACAGGGTATATGAAGTGCATACCGAGAGGAAACAAACTCTCCTACCTACAACTGCTTTAAAAGAACTTATTTAGGAGGTAATACCAAAAAATTTATTTTCTTCCTGTAGCCAAGGCAGCTTTATCACTCACCTTTGGATTTAGCTGAAATGTCAAGTGAACAGTTTCTCCAAGCTGGATTTTAGCAATATCAAAGAGAACAGTGAAGAGGAGGTCATCTTTAGTGACTGAATTTTCATCATAGACTTTCATCTCAAGAATGTTCTGTGAACAGAGGTACAGAATTAGGATCCTATTTTGAGACCACACAGAGGCACAAGATGATGTGCTCAGCATGTTAATGAAAACAGAGAAAGGATGGGGAGAAGTGAGAGAGCATGTACAACCTTTGCGTCCATACCGAGATGAAGAAAGATATTCTGAACCTAACACAGTTTGGGTTTGTTGCTGAATTGTCCTGCAGAGTAATTTAAATGAACAAGGCTAGTAGAATCACTGAATATTGAAAAACATGTTTGGCCTCTAATTTGGTTTGAGGTCACCAGTTTTCCTTGAATTGTAGGAAACCAGCTAGTGGTCAGGACTTTGTTGCTGTTGGTAGAATAAGAAATCCTTGGATATTAGCAGAAATTAAAATACATTAGGATGCATGTCTTGGGGTGACTTTATAATGTGTATCCCTTATCGCTACCCTATGCCCACCAATCTTTTATGTGTCTTTAAACTGAGCCTGAGAAGGACAGAAAACAAAAAACGTTTCAAAGCAGTTGTTTCAAGGACACGGAGATGCGCTCCTCTGTTTCGGCGGTACCCTTGGTGTTTTTTTTCAGCTCTTTTTCTCCCAGCGAGAGACGGAGGGTTGAATTTCGGTTTCCTAGGATTTTTGGGTTTTTTTTGTTCTTTCCTTCTCTTCTGGACTGTTTCAACAACATCTGAACACATCAGGAGAATTTTCCCGGAGGCCCAGGGGGGTGGCCCCTCGCCGACCAGCTCCGAGGAGGAGAGAGACCGCACCTACAGAGGATCTCTGAAATCTTCTCAGGTTTTCTCTCCACAGAGAGAGGGATCTCGCTATTTAGCATTATTATTCCCCACCTGTGTGTTTGTTAAATAAACAGCTTGTTATCTCTTTCACTTTCCTTTGAGGAAAATTTTTCCCGAACCTGGGGGGGAGGGGTGGTTGTGACCTGACTTCTATCAGAGGGTATTCTCCTCCAAATTTGTCCAAACTAGGACAGATGCATCATATGATTAATTCATGGTTGCATAATTTTATCCTGTAAATGATTAAACAACCTACATAAAATGATATGCTTTTGTTGAATTGCACAAATCCCACTGTATAAATCTCCTCTCTCCTCTGTCATGTATCTGTTTGGATGGACAGGAGAGGGTAACAACCTCCCCTGTGCCTAATTGGTAGCTGGACATGGGCTGCCTCAGAGATGCCTGCCAGAGTGCTGAGCAAGGGAACCTTAACTGCTGTTTTCTCAGTGGGGCAATAATTCAGGCCTCTCTCAATATATTCAGCAGCTCATTTTCATGTAAATTACAGGGAGAGCTTATCTCAGATTCTTACTTATGCATCAGATTTAACTGAAACTTGCTAAGAGGCTTGATGTTTATTAAAGACATAGTTAGGCTCATGGTCTCACATGCAAACACACGGATAAAACAGAGTGAGTGCATGAACTTTGTTGTTTTGG
The DNA here is from genome assembly GCA_013397865.1 of Struthidea cinerea. Taxonomy (NCBI): domain Eukaryota; kingdom Metazoa; phylum Chordata; class Aves; order Passeriformes; family Corcoracidae; genus Struthidea; species Struthidea cinerea. Next base: position 616,794 of record VZTI01001449.1, read on the forward strand.
AAGTTCATAATGTGTCTCAGAAAGGTCCATACCTAAATGTGATGAGTTATTGACTAGACAAATACACTGAAAGGAAGACACTCCAGATGGCAAATGACCTTGAGTTTGCAATTTACTGTCTGAAGACAGAAATGCTGCTGACCTATAAGGCCACCTATGCAAACGTATCGCTCTGTGGTCAGCCCTGTCCATGACACTTGCTAGTAGAAACATACTCTCAGGAGGCAAACAGCCACAGCAACTTGGTTTACAGGCCAGCCATAAATAGCCTGTAAAGGATTATGGAAGGTGATGGAGGCGATATGCTTAAAAGCAATGCTCTGCAGTTAGTAGAAGGCAGGCTTGCACGGAAGAGCAGATCAGTTTACCTAGCTGTGATACTGCAGTAGAATGTCCTTATCTGGCTAAAATGACTGACTTATTTTCTGAGTGACCAACTGATTCAAAGTCCCAGTTACTCCCAGCTAGCCAGGAGAGGCACGCGCAGGGTGCTGGCTGGCCAAGGGAGATCTCTGGCTGCACCACTGGGATGCTGTGTGGGAAGGAGCCAGGGGTGTCTGGGCAGTTCACTGTGTCTGTCTCTCCTGAACAGAGGATGTGAGGGCAGCATCACTGGGAGCCAGGTAAGGAGCCGAGCCAGCCCTTGGCAGGGCTGTGTGCCACAAGCTCTGGGAACAGTCACCCTCCTGGAGCTGTAGGAGTTGTGCCCACAGCGCAAGCCTGGGAAGCCCTTTCTAGCCAGCTGTGTCAGACATTCATCAAAACAAATGCCTGTCAGTAAACACTGCTCTTCCTGGTGAGAACCAGCACAAACATGCCCAAACAGGTCTTTTCTTCCCCAATGGTAGTGTATGATACGGCTTTACTGAGCTCTGGCTACCAGGATTTGGGAAGATTAATACCTCAACAAAACACAACACAGGAAAGGAGAAAATAACCAGACCAGCAGACTCTGGTTCTGCTCAGAGGATAATGAGCAGAGGAATTGCAGTGTGTACAGAGGAACCTGCAAGAGCCTTAACTTAACTGCTGAGCTTTAGTTGTCCCAAATCCCCAGGATACATTTTTGCAGCCCACACCCAAGCCATAGCCACAACCACCATGCTGCTGTTGCCACACACTGAAAATTACTGCAGCTAATGCCATATGTCTTGTCTCCTGCTGCAAATTTACTGAAAGTAAATGTAAGGTCTTCCCAAACACTACTCCCTGAAGGACTAGTTCAAGCAGCTTCTGTGGCCAAGATATTTTTTTAGCTGTTCTATGTGGCATTGCAGTTTTTAAAATCCTTTCAGGAGGAGCAGGTGCTTGTGTGCAAGAGTTGCAGATCAGTGGTTGCTTGTTCCCATGCTGCAATGTTTGTCCCTTGCCTTTTACCTGTCTCATAAACCTTCAGGGCTTCATGACATTGCACCTCACTGGCATTTCGAAAGAAGTCAGTATTTTTTTAGGTTTGCAGGGAAAGCACTGGCTGTAGGCCACAGATGGGCAGACATGTGAAAGCTGGAAGCTATACCAAACAAGACCGGTACCACCTAACAGTGGAAGAAAGCCTGAGAACACCTATCACGAGCAACTTCTGCAGTCAAAGGAAAGAGGGATTGTTCACTGGAGACCCTGTGGTATTGCAACACGTTGAGCTATTCTGAATGCTCTTTTGGAGGAATTTATCAATGCTTGAGAGAGCCAGGGGACTGGCCTGCTGATTTGTCACTTGAGAGAGTCCTCATCTGGCACCAGCACTAGGAAATGAACGGTGCAAGCTGTAAAGCAGAGATTGATTGTCCCTGGTGTGAAGTAAGCTTGGTTTACTTGGCCTACCACTTATCTTTGTGGACTCCTACACCCTGATGCTGATGCTGTCTATTGGAGGGAGAAGATAATGGGACTTGCAAATCTTCTAAAGCTTCAACATTTATCATCATGATAAAAGTTCATCAAGTTCTCTTTTGCAAACTTCAATGGTTACTTTGTGACTTTTTTGTATTTCTGGTCATTACAAAGGAATAGTAAAAGAGTACAGCCCTGTGGTGCTTTCACTACCTAGCTCATACATATCTTTTACACTACTCAATTTACTCTGAAATCTTCACATTTATTCTTGAAAAGCAGTGATGAAAAAAGGAAAAGAAGAAAAAGTGAAAAGTGATAGAACACTGTATGAATGGTTATGAAATATCTTGGTTATTTTTTACATATCAGAAAATTAAATTTAGTTTTGCTGCTACATTCTACTCCAAATCCCTTAAACCGTATCCTTGTAGTCCTTCACACGTATTTATTTCTATTTTACCCTACATATTGATCACACAATGGCGTCTCTGCCCCAAAAGAAAAACAAGCACACTCTGCATCTTACCTTTACTTGGCTCTGGATCCTGAAGCAAAATGTTTCATTCCACACTGGATCTTTGCAGTTCTTAATGGTTTTGGTCCGGACAGTCTCCAGGGAAGCAGTGGGCAAGGACAGGCTTACATAGCAATCAGTTTGGCTAACTGTATTTAAAAAGATATAACTAACAAATTACTACAAGTATCTTAAAGCATAGCCTTATAGCACTGAATATAAACAGCAAATTGCAAAAAGAAGGCATTGTTTCTATAACTTTTCTGACAGCTCGTTATTCAATACCATTCACTACTATTTGTTACCTCCTGCAGGTGGGATCTCGGGCCGTTAATGGAGATTCAAAGAAACTACTGCAATAAAGACAACAGGTAAGAAAAGAGTACACAGAGCTAGTTTTACTTAACAAACCTGGTGTTGGTGCACCCCCTGTTGGTTGCAAATCAAGAGATTTCTGTGATTGAGAAGAAAAACGCCTACACATTTTAAGAGAACCTTTTTCAAGAGTAAAATACTTATTTTGAGCCCTTACACAAGAGGTCGACTTTGTTCTTTGCTTTTGAGAGGGGAACAGAAGAGTTCAAAAGGGTATGGGTACAGAGGATCTTCCCCATCTGGTCTGCTGCCCCCACATATCTGTAATCCAGTCCACGTAATGAGCTGACTGTCTCACCCAACATGTGATCACATCCCTTCAGCATGAAAAACAATATGCAAAAATAGCAGTGCGCTTTTATCTTACTGTGATTTAAATTCTGACCCCTGAAAGAGAGGAAAATTCTAATTTCTGATAAAGGTGGTAATGTAACAGAAGGTCGCACAGTTAGCTACATGTATAGCATTAAATCTTAATACACAGCAGTTACGTTGGGTTTGCTCTGTCTCCCAGAAACCACACCCAGACCTGGCTTGGCAGGCACAGCTATCACAGAATCATAGAATGGCCTGGGTTGGAAGGGATCTTAAAGTCCACCTAGTTCCAACCCCCCTGCTGTGGGCAGGGGCGCCTCCCACTAGACCAGGTTGCTCTATGTGCTGGGCACTGCCACAGGATGTTGATGAATTGTCTCTTGTGGGTTGCCAGAGTTTTCAGGTGAGAGGCAGGTTGGGTACTCGTATATCTGTGCAACTAACTTTCCTTCTCTGTGTCAGTCTGAAGTATGTAGAGTATTTGGTGGTGATTAGGAATCTCTCTGATACTGCGAAGAAGATCATTGATTTTTAGCAGGGAGCAATGCAGGGCACTTGCTCCTTAGAGCATAAAAGAGTTGGTGCCTAGTGAACCTGTAGTAACAAACTGAGACCAAGACAATATAGTGAAGAATGGTGGGACTGTCTCTCTACACTGTCATCCACCCTTTCCAGCCCTCCCATTTTGAGCAAATCTGCTGTCCTTTCTAGGGAATGCACATTTCTTCTGTCTGCTGGACAACTACAGCTGTCTTCAATGTCTCCAGCTTCAAGAACTTGTTGTATATTCACAGTATAGCTCAGGTTTGGGTATAATAATAGGCAGTTTGGTACTGTGGGATAAATGCTGAGAAGCAGTATCACCAATGAGGTAACCTGCTGGAAAAGGTCTCATGACATGTTGGCTCCAGTCCCACCTCTGCTCCAGACTGCTAAGTCACTTTGGGCAATTGGTTTCATTTAAATTTATCTTGCTTCTCCATCTGCATTTCCCCACGCATAAAACAGTGATAACTATCCTTTCCTCTTTTGTAATCTGCTTGGATGTGACTCGGGAAAAGAGTGTCTGATCAGTAATTATATTATTCTTTCTCTATCAGTCTCTTGGTTCTCATTCCACATTTTCTTTAAACCTGTGGGGTAAACTATGTTGCAATGAATAGGTGTTGCTTAAAGCAATTTGTGCAATCAGGGTATATATGATTTATCTTTCAAGTCTTCTGCTATTGTCCGAACATGAAACATCTTCCATTTTTTCAGCATGCACTTGATTGTTTCCCCCTTATTGCCCAAAGTAGGTAAGAAATTACTTTAATGTTGCAATAATAAGTTTAAAAATATCCTAATATTACATACAAGAATTAGAGACATCTGCATTTGCAATTTTAAAATGCAGAATATATGCAATATCAACAATTTATTCATAGCAAAACCATTTGTTTAGCTGTCTCCCACACACTATTTTCGAAAATTCTTTCATTGATTTTTAACATTTGAAAAAGATAATACTAACTTTGCATAGTTACTTCCTCAGATGGTGCCAGAGAAGCAGGCTGTTTCTTCAGCGACTGTATCTGCAGTTACGTGCTAATGATGTATGTGTGTTTTAGAGAATTTGTTCATTTATGGTCTGGAATATCTCTTTCTTACACATACAAGCTGTGACTCCTGATTTAGAAGAAAGGCATTCATTGTTTTCAGAGTATCAAAGAGGTGCTAAATTTGTGACTTACACTCTTGCATCTAGATAGAGCCGTGGTAGGTTCAGTTCTTCATCCTCTCTGAACACAATAGACCTACACCCAACCTGAGAGGTTAGTCTAGTCTTTAGCAAGGCTGATCAGCCTAAATAAGAGCAAAAACAGAGTCCCACAATCTGATGATCCACATTTAACACCAACTTGGTTAGCAACCAGTGAGGACTCAGTCTCAACATAGCCTAAGACAAGAATGGAGATAGAGACAAAGATATTTGACTCTGAAAACAAGCAATTAAAGGCGGGACACTGCGCAAAGAATAACAAATTATACCCCAGAACTATAATGTTGCATCTGACAACTTACCTGTACAACAGAAATTTAATTACATTTTGGACCAGATCCCAAATACACAATGTTAAACATAAGTGCAGGTGATGAGATTTAGCACTGACATCCTTTTGCATACACTTTTAGCCCTGGAGAGGAACAGGTGGATGCTCACTCAATGTCTCCCGTGTTGCATTCTCTTCCACTCTTTTCCTCCCTCCATCATGAAATGCTTTAACTGTTACCAGCTATTAAACATACCCAAATTGAAGAGGATTGGCTTAGGCAGCCTGGCATATGAAAAAGATCTGAAAGACCCAAGTTTGCTAATTAAACAACACCAAAACAGATTGCCGAATAGTCAGTTCTGTAATGTCCAAATGTTTGATACAAAGAGGATAATGATTGTGGTTCTGTGTGGTCAGAGGGAAAAATTAGAAGACTGCTGAAGCTCTTAGAGGATTAGCTCTAGCAAAAGAGGTTTTATAAATGTTCTAGGTAACTCATTTCAGACTGTATTAGTACCCAGACACGTATGAAACAGTGACAGACAAACTAAACTTCATCCTGCTTCAGGAGATGAGGACCAGCCTGGGTGAACCTACAAGGTTGTCATATGGAATTGCTTCCACATAATGTCCATGTTTATGCTGGAAGGCAGAAAACAGGATAATCATGTCACGTCAATTATAGTGCATGGAAAACAACCGAGCCATTTCTCTGCCAGGGTTGAGTCTCAGGGAAAGAAGTGATAGGACATACTTATATGGTACACCAGGCCATATAAGAGATTAATTACCAGATAGCTGGGTGCTGTCTCCAAAACAACTCCAAACCTCCTTTGACACATATGAAATAAGATTGGAAGTTCCTTGGAAGAGCTGTCACCTTTTCATTCCAAACAAGTTTAGTGTCTGAGGAACAAGGCCTAAATCCATACCTGGAGTCCCAGGTACCACCACAATACAATCATCAAAATGAAACAACACAAAAAGCAACACAATGTAATGCAGAGAATCCCATGCATAGCTGAACTACAAATCTTGCATTTCCATAGGCATACCCTTTTTAGACTTTTTTAAAGCATTGCCACTATTTCACCGTTCCCACCCTCAGATAATCAGCCAGTAGTATCCAAAAAGTTGTATATTTTTGGAAAAGAGGTATTATCAAACAGTCAGATTTTCTTTGTTCCACCTTAGACCATCTTGGGGTCACATGTGGTGCAATCTCAGCTCTATCACTAGATAAGATTTTTAAGAAGGTTCTTTCATTTTCTTTTAAAAACAAACTAGTCAAAATCTAAGCCTTGGTCAGATATCAACACTGTTGATGCAGACACAGAGGGTAGTTACAGCATCTAAAGAAACCATTATCAAAAGCAAACAGCGTAGAAACAGACTTGGAAACAGGCTGCAAGCAGTACACACAAATGCCTTGGATTTCGAAAAAAACAGGAGTGCTAACAAAATCAATATCAGAAAGAGCTGAACCACCAAATCAACACTCACAAATGTTCTTTCTTCAGAAACTGTTCACAAGAATGTTGTTCACCCAGTAACAGAGTAGAAACAAAACTGTTTTTAAAGTTTCCCTAAGCATCATTATTTTGACTCAGAAATGCCTCTGACATGCTTAATAAAAACAGGTACTTATGGTACTTTTACTTTCTTCCAGGGTTTTTCTGAAAAACAGGTGCAATACATTATGGGAGATGTAATCTTATGCAGGAACTGACACTAAGCTGCAGCACTGACAGTGCACTGCAGCAGGAATTCTGATTTGAACTTTTCTATTGAGACTCAGAGTTTTGAAACAAAAACTTTGCTACTGAATAAATAACCTTTATTGCAGAGACATTTCTCCTAGATATTTTTTCTTTCAAGTAAAATTTGGTGCTGAATAGAAGTTACCAAAAAGCTGTAGCTTAATATAATAGTGAGGACAAGGCTGGCTGACTGGCATGAGGTATTCTCCTTTAGCTGTGTTTGATCTATCTGAAAACCAGAAGATATTTACAAATATGATGAGTGAGGTTAAAAATATCCCAAAATCTCACTTACAGGAAGAAGTTAGCTTTGATGGTCTGTAGGCGCTTACTGTAGATTCTGTGCACATAAATAAAAATAGATACTTTGAGATGTTCTTTTTTCTATGGTGAAGATGGAGGAGCTATGACTAGGGAAACAGCATGGAAATAATAAGGCACATCATTATAACTAAGTAACAAAAGTAGGGCGCAATATGCCACCTCATTTCTCATAGGATGGTTTGCAGTAATAAGTATGAAGGTAAAGACACTGATGCTGATAGATTAGTTTGGTGAGAAAAACGCCAAAACAGACTGGAACAACTCACAAGAAGCAGAAGTGTTTACATCACCATGTAAATAGGTCCTTGTGTGCCTGAGAATTGTGCCCAGAGTCTGTAAATGTCAGTCACCCTTTTGTGAATTAAATTTTGGACCTACAGGGCATAACACAGGGGAGAAAATTAAAATTTTGGTTTTTTGGTTTACTTGATAAGAAAATAATTCGTTCAGCTTGGATTAAAAGCTTCCATTGCAGCAGTGGGTCATCCTGACATAAATGCTATGATTTAGTTGCATTTGTCAATGTGCACTTTGCTTTTGACAGCCAAGTCTTCACATTTTATACATCTTTTCTATGAAGATGTCACCATCGCTTCTTTCACATCAAAGTAGCCACAGATAAACACACAGCCTCCAAACTGTTGTTTTGTTGGTTGTTTTTTTGTTTTTTTTTAATCACAACTAATCCTATTTTCACAATGAAATTAAATGATCTTATGTTCTGGCTGGCTGGGGTCCTTCAGGACTCACAACTAGTCTAGAAGTCTGCAGTCTACAGTAAGAATGAATGAAAGCATTAAGAATAGATATATTTGAGTAACAAGAAACATTCATACCCGGACTTCTTTTGTCTAGTTTTCATTCTTGAACTGAAAGGGAACTCTTAAAAAAACATAGTCAAGACTGGTCCTGAACAAGTAAGAAAAGATGAACACCTTTGTCAGGAAGATATTCAGAAATATTGTCAATTTAATAGCCGAATATAACACAAACAAAAGCACCAAAATTTTTGAGTCAACCTTACTTTTAACCTTCACTGGCTACTACCACAGCACTACTTTATTGTCTCCTGCTGAGGGTACAGTCAGAGAAAGTGACCAAGAGAGGAGCCATAGTCCCATGTGGACACTCTCATATATCTTCTCAGCAGTGCAGGCGATCACAGCCATGTCAAATCTAGCCTGTCTACTTTGCATTGGCCTCCCACATAATAGCAAATCATATCTGGGTTCTTGGTCCTTATCTACAACATAATCAGTGTCCTTGGTTCAGCGAAAAGGTTGCCCAAAGCTCCGGAGACCATCACTGATAAAGGTCCTCAAGCTTTGAGAATCTTGCCTGTGGGCAAGGCTTTCCCCGGCACTACTCCAGGTGTTCAAAACCTCCACAGTGACCAAGGTATACCGCAGGTCTTATTGCACTGTGCTTTTATCATACCAATCACCTCAGCAGCATTCGTCTACATCCTTTGGTAAGGACACTAAGAGAGACAGATGCATAAAACAAAACAGGTCTCTGCTCAGAGGGCAGAGAGAGAATGAATCACTAATGACAGACATCAGTCACACTGCATAATGCATAACTGGATGAAAAGCAGATACTGCTGTTTTGATGAAACCAGAACAACCAGGACAGGTACTGTGTGTAAGAAAATCTATTTGGATTCAATGAACAAAAAGGTATTTAAATGTATTTTTCACAATAAAATATCAAACATGAGAAGTTGTACCTTTGCCCCCTGTCCTGGTTCCAGCCAGAAAAGGGTGAATTTTTGCAGTAGCCAAGAGCAGCATGGTCAGGACCCAGAGGTAATTGCTGGGAGAGGGGGGAAGGGAGTCTCTTCATTAATATTGTTGCTCTTGCTGCTCCCTTCCTTATCTCGTTGCTGTTTCCAATAAATTGTTCTTATCTCAACCCGTAATCTTTACCTTTTGTGCCTCCAATTCTCCTCTCCAGCCTGCCCAGGGGAGAAGCAAGTTGTTGGGAGAGTACTAGTGGGAGCACTAAATTGGGAAGTACCATTCCTAAACCATCAAATACCTCAAAAAATCCTGAAGCAATTCCTGTAATGAATAAACCTTTGTTATCAATCTTCATGTTATTTATGAATTCTTTGAACATCCAAATAGCAAGTAATAGTACTATCAACACAGATCTATTGATATTCAATTTGTAGTTAATATTTAGTGTCAAGGAAAGTATACTTCAGTCTTAAACTCAACACACAATTGTGCAACACTAAGCAGGATACAGAGTAAAATGTGGTCCTTATCAAGGTTGATCAAAAATTCCAAGGTACAACAACTTTAAAGAAGATGTGGCAGAGTATAAGCATGGGAAAAGGCAATGCTCAGCTTACTTGCTTAAATGGTGAGAAGTCATTACACAGCTCAGCCCAAGGAAATGTGTAAACATAGAAATCCTATTCAGAAATCAAAGAACATGCTTCTTCATAATTATCTGTTTTCTGAGGGCAAACTAGAAAGGTATTTCCTGAGCAGAGTCTGCCACTGCCTTTTAACTCTGCAAGGAATGAAGGATCTTGAATCACCACATGGACCTGTGACCTCTCAAAGCGCCGTGTGGTTCTACATTGCTGCCATCACCACCTACTCATTCCAGCCTCTCTTCTCCACCCAGGCTTCTCCCTTGTTCATTTCCATTGCCTCCACTCTTTTCAAACCTGTATTAAAACAGGTTTTGACATTTTAAAATATTATAAAATATTTTGAAAGCTGTTTCAACCACTTGTTAACTAGAAGCCCCCTCTAAACAAGAGGCTAATGAAGTCTACTAGGAACATGCAGTACCATCACAACAGTCTTTAAAGTTCATATCTGTTCAGTGAAGGACAAGAGCTGCAATGCCACCTGCACTGGTACAGTATTAGAGCACAGTAGCTGCTCTCACCTTTGCTTTTGAGACAGAGATGAGCCTACCATTTACTTAAGGTTCTTTACTTTCACCAGTATCTCAGTCAGCAATCAGCTCAACCTCCTAATGCCTCTGTGAGGCTCCTAGTGTCCTTGCTGAAGCCCTGGCTTTGAAAATGAGGAGCTATGGTTTTGAGGAACTCTTCTTCTTTTAGATTACTGCAAGAATCTGAAGGAAGCCATGGAGGAGCATCACACACAATACCTTTGACCACCAGAACAACTTTCAGTTCTTGCACACAGAAGCATGCAGAAGCCAGCATGGCTGCAAGAAGATGCGTGTACACCTACATACATAGGTGATGCCTAGCAGAAGAGATGCAATTATTTCCACGGCTGTAAGGAGATGTGCAGAGCAAGTGAGGATCTCCTTGATTATAAATAGCATTGTCCTTTTTAGTGGCAGCTTATGCTGCTATCAAGGCACAGAGGAGGCTTTTTGTTTCCACACTATTTACCATGAATACAACACAGTAAAATTGTATACAATACAATATACACTACACTCCATCATGGCCATAAAAGACATGAGAAAGGGAAAAAAATGGAATTAGTCTTGTAGTCTAGAGAATACAAAACAGGTAACCTGAGGGAAACTAGGTTTATGTATGTGTTTGGCCACAATGAACTGAGGAAGAGCATGAGCAGACTTGGTTAGCATGAGCGGATGAAACCAAAAAGAAGATTGAATAGAAAGGAACAGAGGTTGTTAAGAAATGCAGCTATGAAACTGATTCACATAATATTGACTGAGACTATCAATTCATTTGTTACTCCTATTATTAACTGTGGTTATGACTTTATTATAAACATCAGTCAAGACCAGGCCTCCATTTCAACAGGTACCTCAGTAGTTATGCAATTAGTTCTTGAACTTGATCTAATCTGCTTACAATTACAGTAAGAAAAGCCCTGCTCCGGGATATGACATCACAGGGAGGATCTTCTTGTGATTACTGGCTGCTTTTACACCTGTTTCAGTTTCTTAACCAGTTAGGAAATCCCTGTTTACAGGATTGTTGCAACTTGGCATTTATTCACATAATGACTTCTCTGTCCTTGTGCAGATTCTTCTTGCCAAGCATTTGTCTTGGGCTCTTTTAGTATTTCTCTCCATTAATGCATCCGTTAACAGCCTATTTAGCAGGCAGTAACATCAGGAACCTCAATGAGGTGCCCTGAAAAGACACCAGCGCTCTTTTTAAAAGGACCACGTCCCAAGGTTACTCTTAATCATTGCAAACATCAATGACCATGGGAAGCAATTTCACCCTAAAGCGAATGTCCCATCAGCACTGGCCAGCCCAGGCAGCTGCCTGTTGGCACTGCCCAGGTTGCCTGACTGCCCTCTGCACAAGACTGTTGCTACCCCCTCACACCAGTCAGAGGTAAAGTAAGAGGAAGTATACGCAGCATGTTGTAATCATGTCTTCGATCAGTACTTTCCCCACACAACAGTTTCCTTCGGAGAACATGGCATTGAAAGGGGTTTTGTTATTTTGATGGTGCTACACAGGATTTAGGTGATATAAGGAAAAACATTGGTACTACTACCTTCCAACTTTTAAAATCAATAGGCAGTGTAGCATTGTGAGCTTGCTATGAAATTACATAGCAACATGCTCAGATTTAATGAGGCCAACATTTAGTACTATAGCTAAGGAGAAGCCTAAAGCTTTATCTAATGAGAATGCTGATTGAGATTAGCTTTTAATATTAAAGAAAAGAAACAAACAAAAAAAAAGTAGCTGCAGACTATTCCAGGAAAAACTTTTTGTAGCCTTGGACTTTTCTAAATACCAAGTAGGACAAGTCACTAATTTTAAAGACATTTTTTGCCTCCTGAATGAAGTATTTGTGTTAAATACACATATGTACAAAAGTTTATATTTTAATTGTAGCCCATGAAGCAAACAGGTTTCTCTTCCATAGATGTCAATTTGTGGTGTAGAAGATATTTTATCTCCTGGAAGATCAGTGGACCCAGCCACTGGGAAAAGGGCCATGTAAAACCAGATTTGCCAGCTGTGCCAGCCCATAGCCTGCTGTGACTGCAGTGGCAGCCTCTGGGATCAGTGAGTGCTGGGTGTGGTCCAATGGGACTATGCACAACAAGTCAGGTCTGGGCAGCCACGCTGAAAACAAGATCTGGTCTAGGGAATCTACACAACACCCATCCAGCTCGTGTTATAAACAGCACATGGGGCGAAATGCAGTGGTACTTGGCCAGCAGAGAAGTCTCTCCAGAAAGTAACTGTGCCGTGGTTAAATGGTGGAAAGGCAGAGCCCTGCATAAAGCTGGCTTCTATGAAATAATTTTGTGACATGAAGATAAAAACTATGCCCTCTTCCAGTGATCTTGTCTGGTGGACAAGCCTTTGGAAAACAAAAACATGGAGAGCCCAGGCACCTCAGCTTGTGACTTTTGCTCGTAATGCTATCACTGACTCTCCATTTTGCTGGTGCCCCAAGCAAGCCCTGCTGGACAGTTGCAAAGAAATCACATCCTCCAGGCAGATTTTGCAGAAACGCTGCATTTATGAAGCTTTGTGACAGCCACAGAGCTGTCACTCAGTTTTAAAGCCAGAGACAGAGGCAGTCATACAATGATTAGCATTCTGCAATTCTTGAAATAAATACAAGGGGGAGGTTGTCTTGGTGTAAGAGCTGATATATCTAATATGCAAAAAAGGCCTTTTCACACCAGCCAGAAAAGGACCAAGTTTTCTCATGCAGGCTTTTCTGCTGCCTATGCAAGGTAAAGAGCAAAAGGAAATGTCTGTAACTATTTGGGTAGCAATATAACCACACAGACCTCCCCAAAGAATAACATCCTGAACCTGGGAATGGTGTTTTCCTGTGACACTGAAAAAGAGTATCTGGGTTCCTGTCCAGAGCAAAGTGAGATGGCAAATATCAAAATAAGATCCCCTAATGGCCTCCAGAAGCCAATAATTTGGGGTATAACAATTAAATGCAAACACTGCTGTTGACTCAGAAGCCAGATCTGTAAGCCACAGACCTCAAGAACCACAGAGCTCTTGGGAGAGTGGGGCAGGGAAAAGCATGGTTCAGTATTTGTTGTACCCCGGAGTATTTATTATAAGCCAGTTCTGGAGACATAGTCTCAATCCAAATGAGATTTTGATCTGGTCTGGTATCACTACTCTTTTAAATTTTCACAAGGAAAATTTAGTCAAACTCAAAGATGCCTAGAAATTGCAACAGCTATGTCTTCATGATATGTACTACTCAGATTATAGTTACCTGATAACCTACATAACAAATGAGCAATTCCTTCTGGTTCATGAGTAAACCTTATTCCTAACAGGCTTAAACGCATATTAGTAGCCTAATTCTTGTTATTACACTTACACCATGTACAGACACAACCTTTTGTCTGATACAAAGGGAAAAGCTCAAGACATCATGATTATAGGTGATTGCCACAGCTAACCTATAATAAAAAAATAAGTCCTATGTTATATGACGTGCAAGATGTCAGGAGACATGGACACTGCGGGTCGCAGTCCCTCTGCACAAAGAGTGTGCAATGCCACAGCTGAAGGAAAGCAAAGTGTACTCATGCTTGACAAGCACTCTTCCAAAAACAGATTCTGACTCCAACAGAGCACCAATGGCTCTTTACAGCTGGAATTATTTCTGTGCCAGCTTTCAATTCTCTGTCCTCATCTCTGTCTAACAACTTTAAATCATACAGAAATAGTAATTAAAACAAATAAATGTGAGCTACATAAAGAACTGTACTACACTGTCACACTGTTTTTTTTCATCCAATGTAATGCTTTTTAACCCAGTCTCATTTCTTGTGCTGTGTATCACACCATGTGGCATGGCTCCAGCAGCAAAATTATTTGCTCTGAGAAAGCATATGGGTACAGGGGAGATAAAAACTCACTGACTCTCTGCTGTGACACTGGTAACTTGGTCCTGATTCTCAGAGGGAAAATAAAATGTGGTGCTCTGTAGCACACAATAAAGAAAGGCAATTGGAATGGGGAATGGAAGAAGCAGCTCCTCTCAGTCCCTGTCACCTAGAACTGCTTCTTCTGGCTCTTGCTAACAAAGACCTTCCTCCACATCTGCCGTTGGAAGCAAATCTCATGTTATAGCTTCAAAGCTGAAGTCAAGTAATCAATCGTCTGCTCAAAATGAAGATACAGGATAAAGACTAATAAAAGATAAACAGCTAAGATAATTAGCTATGGATTTCTGGAAGTACTGTTGTCCTTAAGAATGTGAAGATCATAATTTCCAACCATTATAAAATGCTGAGAAAGAGAGAAACATCCCTGATTTTAAGGCCAGAGGCACACATTCGTTTATCAGCTCTGCAGGTGGTTGTCTTGATGCTGTTGCCTGTCAGGGCAACTTAGAAATTCCCTTGGGCTGGTAGCATTTATGCCAGAAAACAGTTCAGCTGAGATAGAAATGACAGAGGGAATTGAAATATCCTTTCACTTTTCTCTGAAGATTTGCTGTTTTCAAAAAAAGGCAATATCCCTGTGGTAGACACAATGGCAGAAAAGCAAGAATTTAATAGTAATCTCCATAGAGGCAAATATACTTGCTGTGTTCACTTGGTCTTATTTGATAGATGAAGTTTCATATTTACTTCCTTTCCATTTTGTTCCTGACTTGTTCTTTCTTTCCGAGTCAGATATTTGAGATATTGAGCTTTCTTTCTCCTACCTGAGTAACTGCTGAGATTTTTCTCTCTTCATGTCCACTTTCACCCATTCCACCAAGTCCTCAGAAACATTTAAAAGATAGTTTTTTATCCTGAAAAGTCTACTTCAAATACATTTCAGTGAAGTTTTGACAGAAAAAGAAGTGGTTTGACAATAAGATATACGATGCTCCTTCTGTCTTTTCTTTACAGCAAAAAGAAATTCAAAAACAGAAACTGAGAATTAACACCTGAATTTGTTCATCAAAACTGGGTCTGAGTTAAGTTAGCAGTTAAGGTACTTTACAGTACACCACAGTAGACCTTTGATGTTTCCACTAACAATAGTAGCATGCTATAAACCAAAAGGTATTGTTAAGTTGTCTTGGGGTGACTTTATGATGCGTATCCCATATCACTGCTCTATTGCCCAGTGTAGTGGGTTGACCCTGAATTGACAGGCAACCTTTTAAACCAATAACGCTTCTCTAAATTTCCATATTTAAACTGCGCGGGAAGGCTTCAGAAGAAAAGAAAGGGCGGTGCCGTTTTGTCGCACGCGCAGTTTAAAATATCTCTGTCATGCCGTGGTAAAGAACTGTAATATCGAACTGTACATTTCTTTAAACATTTAAAGTACATGGGAGGATGGACATTCAGGTGTAGCCCGTGAAGGCTGTAAAGTGCCCATGCCGGGCTGCTTAAAAGCAAAGAGAAAAAAAGCTTTTAAGAAACTAGGGGCAAGAAATAAACCTTCGTGTTTAAGGCAACATAATTCATCCTTAATAACCCCATGTGATGATCTATAGCTTGCAGTGTGAAAGAACTGTGAGATTCATAGAAGGAATGTACTATACCACAGCAAGTTTTTTTTCCTTCTGTCTTTTAAATCTGTTAATAAACTCATTAATAGTCTGTAAGTTGTAGCTGCTCCTGCGTTCTCCTGATTTTTATCTCACCAAAAGGTAAGTATGTATTAAAATCTAAAGTTAAACCACTACACCCACCAATCTTTTCTGTGCCTTTAAACTGAGCCTGAGAGGGAAGAGAGGAAAAAAACTGAACAAACTTTTGAAAGCAGTTATTTCAAGGACACCGACAGACACTGCTCTGCTTCTGCAGTACCCTTGGGCTTGTCAGCCAACTTTTTTTGGCTCTTCTTTTTTCCCCGGTGGGAGATGGAAATTTGAACTTTGTTTTCCTAGGATTTTGGGTTTTTCTTCTTCTCTTCTGGACTGTTTCAATGTAAAACTGTATTCTAAACATAGTCCAAATTCAAATGTACATGAATATGTGAAACCAAGGTGTCACTTCATACATAGATACCAGTTACAGTGCTGGTAGCAAGCACGTGTTCTCTGCTTTCAGAATTGACCTACTAGGGAGTGCAAAGAAAGACTGTGATACTCACACAGATCTGCCTTCCTCAGATTTTTCATTCTTATGATTTTCACAAAGAATGAACAGCAAGGGCATTCATCACTCTGCAGAAAAATGACAAAGTTTATTACCTGCATTAACGTTAAATTGTTTATGCTTCATAAAACATGCTCTCCCACAAATTCCTGTTGCAATTTTCAAAGCCATGCAGCAAAATTGGAAGATGTATTGCTTTGGAAGATGCGTCTCTTTGGACAAAAACCACACCAAAACATAGAGTTAAAAAAATGAAAAAAACTTGAGGAAATATTCCGCTGTGTATTTATGTCATTGACAGAAAAAATAATTTTTTTGTGGCACTGTTTGATGAGTGAGGCACAATCAGCACAATGCAGCAGAACATGAAAGAAAGCAGATGTAAGAAAACAGCTTTGGAAGAGATGTTAACAAAATTTCCTCACCCAAACCAGATGCTGGATATTTGCAAAAGGATCATTAGCTGAAATATCAAGTGCAGAAGGGAAGACAAATAACAGACCTTACTCAAAACTATTATTAATTCTTGCAGATTTTAGTACCTGAAACTTTAGCTATTGCTTCACTAGAAGCATTACCTAGTTCCTCTCCAAATCTCTGTTAGCAAAATGACTCCATCAAATTCCATAAGGAAGTTACATCACTCCTCTTCTTTTTCCAGTTAGGAATGTATCGAGGTGAGAAGTTACCAACTCTCCTATCAGTCTGGAATTACGATAGGATTACCTTGGTCTGTTTTTTATGTCTAACTCCAAAACAGAAGGATGCGTTTTAATGTCATCGGTCTGGGCTTAGGTTCTGGGTGGAAAAACTCTCCTGTTGCTCCCCTCATCCCACTATCTCTAAGAAACTTCTGCTTTTACTCTTGATGCTCTTTGAGTGGTTAAGGGCAAAGGGAAGAGCAGACAGTCTCTTTCCTTGTTTTGTATGCATACTTTCCACGCAAAAATCATTGCCAGGTTCTGTTCAAAAGCTTGAACTTGTAGATCCTTAGTGTTTCTTTAACCAGATTGGTTAGACATCCACGTGTGTTATTTCTTAAGCCATTGGGATGCCCGATTTGAGATCTGCAAGCATCAATGCACATTTATGTCAACACACATCCATGTTATGGAGACAAGCTCTATAATCTCCGTTTTATAACCAGGGAAGCAGGGCACAGAATAGTCAAATAGCTTGCTCATAGCAAACTGAAGATTAATTTCGGAACTGAGAAGAAGATAGAGTATGTACATTCCCTGGAAACCAGGAGACAGTTTTAGGGCTTTCCCTCCCACTTACGTTCCACAAGACAAAAAAACAACAAACAAACAAAAACCACACCAAAAAACCCAACTTCCCAGACAGATTGATGCACAAAACAAATCTCAGTCATGCACAAATATAGAACTAGGACCATCACTGTTAATCACTATTTTTAGGCAGTGACCTTCCTGTGTGCATCACTACCAGGTGTCTGCTAGCACAGCTACCTGGGCACCACATGTGTTTATAGTCATAGCTGCACTGTGTAAGAACACCTAATGCTTGAGTCAAACCACAGATTCAGCCCAAATTCACAGAAAGCTCCTGTGAGGCACTTCAGAATGGCTCCCGGCCTCTCTGTGAATCCCCCCCTGTGGCTGCGCTTCGCCACCAAAAGTGCCTTCGCTACCATTAGTGCCACAAGGCAACTAACACCAGCAAAGTCATCCTTACATAAATAAGTAAATACATACATCAAATTGGAAATAAAAGCTCACAAATCCTCTTCTCCCAACCAAAATCCCAGCCACAAATCCACCCCAGGCTGTCTCCAGCTCCTAGAGCTTTCATACCCCTACCTGACGAGCACTCCAGTACGAGCCCATCCTGCTCCCAGCTGCATACAAGTCAGAGATGGATTGTCACTTCACTGTTAGAGGCAACAGCTGTGATTCACAAACTACCTCTGCAAAATTTAAGGAGGCACCTGCTGAGGAGCAAGTGGTTGATCCAAGCCCCACCTTCCTCATTGCATGAAAGCGAAAGTATGAAGAGGGAAGGGGAGGGAGTTTGCTGAGTTCATTTGATAGCTAAATACCAGAGGTGTATGTTTGGGGAAGGCTGTACAAACCAAGGTGCCAAGAGTTATCAGCAATTCAAGATACGGGAGTGATAACACACAGCACTTATTAATGGATATCTATGTTCTAGCAGCCTCAGCAAGGAACAAACCAGAGAAGATAATAGTAGCTACATGTAGGCACACAGCACCCCAATCAGAAAACAAAAGTATCATGAATGAAATAACTTTAGAAGGCCTTTTCTTCAACAAATTTGTATTCATTTTCCTTTTCTTGGAGACAGAGGGGCTGGGGTTGCTTACTGGTAGATGTTTCTAAAATTTAATTCGTGTAATTGTCAGAGGGATATTCATTTTCCTGCTTTCAGAAGCCTTCCACAAACACAAAACTTCGAAGGAAACCAAGATAAAAAAACCCCAGATTCTGAAAATTAGGGCACACATTGATTCATCTTAAATGTTAACATCTTGATATTTTAAACATAATGCAGTGCCATCCAATTATGATGTAAAAATGACAGCAAAGTCTTTGAATTTCTGGCAGAAAATTGTGCAGCAGCAGATTAATAGCCATTGTATGGGTCCAGCTACTAACATGCCCAGATGTCTGAAACCACCTCTTCAGAGCTGCGGGAGGTGATGCTATACACTCAAAGTAGCCACAACCTGTCTTCCCCTTCCACCCTCACACATTAGGAAAACACACAATAACAAGAGTAATTTCTGGCCTTGCAACTTTTCACTGAATGAAAATTACTTAAGTAAGCAATCATTCTAGGATTAGGAATCTACCCTCAATAACCTTTCAATTAAAGAGATACGAAAGCTTCAAAAGGAGGGGGGCCAACCAGTTAAAGGAGGGGATTCTGCCCCTCTACTCTGCTGTTGTGAGACCCCACCTGGAGTGCTACATCCAGCTGTGGAGCCCCCAGCGCTAGAAAGATGTGGACCTGTTAAAGTGAGTCCAGAGGAGGGACGTGAAGATGATGAGAGGGCAGGAGCACCTGTTAATACCCAGACTATGGAAAAATATATTTTTCCCTTAGGTAAAAAAACAAACGAACAAACAAAAAAACCCCCCACAAACACACACGAATGAAACAACACAAAACCAAAAAAAGCGCACAAAAAAAATACCCCCAAAAAATGCCACAACCGAAAAACCCCCAACAAAATACAGCAAGCAACCAGCAGCACTGGGAAACTGTGGTGATTTGACCTTGGCTGGGTAGCAGGTGCCCACCAAAGTCACTTTATCATACACATCCCCACCCTTTTCAGCTGGACAGGGGAGGGAAAACTTAAGGAAAACTTAGTGAAAACTTAATGAAAGGCAAGTGGATTGAGATAAGGGCAGGGAGAGATCACTCACCAATTACCATCACAGGCAAAACAGACTCAACTTGGGGAAATCAGCTTAATTTTTTACGAATCAAATCAGAATAGGATAATGAGCAATAAAACCTAAATCATAAGACACCTTTCCCCCATCCCTCCCTTCTTCTTGGGTTTAACTTTACTCCTGATTTTCTGTACCTCCTCCACCCCAGCAGCTTCCACTTTCTCCAGCGTGGGGTCTTTCCCGCAGAAAACAGTCCTCCATTAACTTCTCCAACCTGAGTCCTTCCCACAGGCTGCAGTTCTTCACAAACTGCTCCAGTGTGGGTCCTTTTCATTGGGGTGCAGTCCTGCAAAAACACACCCTTCCAGTGTGGGTCCCTGCCTGCAAACCTGCTCCAGTGTGACCTCCTCTCTCCACAGGCCCGCAGGTCCTGCCAGGATCTGCTCCATCACAGGCTTCCCACAGCGTCACAGCCTCCTTCAGGCATCCACTTGCTCCACATGGGGTTCTCCAGGGATTGCAGGTGAATATCTGCTCCACCATGGGCCAACATGGGCTGAGGGGGACAGCCTGCCTCACCATGGTCATTTAACAGCCAGTTAAATAGTTATTTAAAAATTGTTTAGCACAGGCATCAGGGGAATCTCAGTCGGGAGCACTTCCTCCTCCTCCTCCTTCACTGACCTTCGTATCTGCAAGCCTGTTTCTCACGTGTTCTCACTCCTCTCTCCCGCTGCAATTGGTGTTGCACAAGTTTTTTTCCCATTTTTAAATACGTTATCCCAGAAGCACTACGACTGCTGCTGATGGGCTCAGCCTTGGCCAGAGGNCCTTGGCCGGAGGTGGGTCAGTCTTGGAGGCAGCTGGCATTGACTCTGTTGGAGGTGGGGGAAGCTTCTGGCAGCTTCTCACACAGGCCACCCTTGTAGGCTCCTGCCACCACAACCTGGCCATGCAGGCCTAACACAGCAGTGTTCAGCTGAGGTAGGGAATGACTGGACCACCCTGTGGTGGTGGTGTAGATGCTGAAAAGCTTTGGTAGAGAAATTCTTCATCTTTCTGCAGCATTCTGTGAGAGCTCTGTGGTTCTCATGAAAGCTATGAAAAACACTGCTATGGGTTTTTGTAAACTAGTTCTTTATCTGTGCACCTGGGGTCTGTTTTTCAGAGTTGTTATTGTACACAGTGAAATAATATTTTGAAGTAGGTGTGAGCTTTGGCCAATAGGACAGGAGGTGGCTGGTTGAAGAACCAATAACCTCTGTCATCTTTGGGAATCAAGTTATATAAATCAAATTATAATTAATTAAATAACCACTTTCTTCCTGAACTTGGATTGTGTCGTTACTCGCCGTTCTCAGTACGTCACAGCAACATCAGTGTAATACCAGCCAGAAATTAAACTCCAAATAAACTACTCCCCCTCCCCCCTCCCATCCAGTAAGGGAGGGACAAAAGGAGAGATTTATGGATTGAGATAACAATTTACTGGAAGCAAAAAACAGTGGAATAAGAAACACACAGTAACAGCAGAAATATTAATAACAAAAATATACAAAAAATGTGTTCCCTGCCTTAGCTTAGTACAAGGAAAGAAAATGGAGGGCCAATCTCTAGGCCTCTGTCACCTCTCCTACCCAAGGGTTCTCTCTGCAGGAATTTTCTCCACAGTAAGTGGTGCAGGGCATGGAGCTGGAGAGACCCTATTCCAAACATTGGTTCTCAAGTGCCTCTGCTTGAAGAGAATCTAGTAGTAGTGCCAGAACAGGCACTTGGGACAAAACATCTTGTTTGAACATATGAAACACCATGCCAGTGGCTGAGAAACTACCATTTCTGGTTTGCTTGAGGTAATCTGAGATTTTAGGGTGCAACACAAATTCTGAGATGGGACATACAAAAGGTGAAGCAAGCTGTATGAGACATCTGCAGAGAACTGTTTCCATTGTCTCAGGAATATGTGTTTTCCAACCAGTCTGAGGCTGGTAAAACTAGGAAGGAGCAGGTGTTCACCATTACTATTAAAAAGTTCACAGGCAATGTCAAACAGAGTATCTAATCCTGACAAAAATATCCCCAAGAGGGAACAACAGCTGAGAAGTGAAACTGGACCAGAGTTCCTCAGGGGGCCTGCAGACTTTGCCAAGCTGATGGAATGCCCAGAACTTGGCAATCACAGGAGGACTTTGACAAATACAGTGATACCCTCCCTGGCAGGCATTAAGGAGTCACTCATGATACCCATTTCGACAGTTCAGGTACCTTAGTTTGAGCTCATGAGTGGCTGCTCAGATAAAACAGTGAACAGAATTTTAGAATATAAGGCAGAAATTGTCTATGTACCTTATAGGAAAATTTGTGGAAAGAAACTACTCTCCTACAGCTCTTGCCTACTTGTTTTAGGCCAGGCTCTGAGGGACTCCTGTAAGTTTCATCTTGGCTGACCCTTGACAATCTCCCAGATGCCAGCATCTGCCTTTCTTTCACAATGCTTCTGTGGGACTATTATCTAAAACCAGCAAAACCCAACCTCTTAACCATCTCCAGGTATAGAAAGGAATACCTCTCTCTCTCCAGTTACTCACCTCTAAGAAAGAATTCATACTAGGAACAGAAACTCCACGTCTCTCTCTTCTGGACCTTTTTTGGCCTTAAGTGTGTTTGAGCATGGGATACACTGTGACACAGTGAAGAGAAAATTGGTGTCTTACTGCATGTCTCCAGTGTTCAATTACCATGCATCCTGCAATCCCTCTCACATGCTCTCTGTTTTCATAATGGTTCAATACACTATACGGAACAAGTTCCAGATGATGCTAAAGCGAAATTGCATTTCGGGGAGATAACTGCAGAACACGTATGTGATCTGGGACAGGACATGGTTGTGAGAAGAAATAGCAATAGTCCTTCAAAACAAATTTGTAAGTTTGATTTAATTGATAAGAATAGATGTCATTAAAGACCTAAATGGCCACTGATCCATATCTCTGTTATCCAACACAAATATGATAAAGCAAACATCCTTCATAAAATATTTATTTCACGACAATTCATGACCAAAAAAAAGCACCTGGGAAACAAAATCTTTAAAGGTAGAAGGCCATCTAATTCAGGTTATCAAAACTAAGTAAAATGTTTTAGATTGATACTGCATGGTCACTACCTTCTGTGTCTGAAGAGGGCTTTATGGATTTGCTACCAATAGTCCCAATGAAATGCCAAAATATTTTGCATATGAAAAAAATATTAGCAACTAGCCACGAAGACCATAAGAGATTGCAGCCAAAGAGAGCTAATGCTATTTCCCTATCACACAACTGAGTCTTTATCTTTTGAACATGAGATGGTGTTAACAACAGAAACTGCTGAGTTTAATACCACAACTCTGGATCAGATTAAGAAGGTTACTTAGAAAGATATGGCCCCTGCCAATATGGTGAAGTGTTTATCGCATATGTGCTGTCTTGGTAAATACTTAGTAAGGGAGAGAAAAATGCTGTTCAAGCAGAGGGCTGTGCCTGTGGTACTGGCTGGCTCAGGGTTTGTTTCTTCCGTGCCACAGCCGTGCGCAAGGCCTGAAGAATCATGTTCTCGTTGTTCATTATGTTGTAATTAGTCAGCTTCAGAAGCTTGTTGAAATCTTCTGCTTTCAGCGAGACCTCCCTGGTTGAGTATGGAGAGGAGAAACTGGAGATATCAACCTTGCCCTGCTCCATTTCAGCAGCACTACGTGCCATGCCTGTCAAGAGGAAATAAGAAATGTGTTTGTATAGTCCCTCATACCACACTTTGATAGAATAGGTCAAGAATAACTTGGAGAGATCACAGATGCAATTGCTATGAAGATAAGTGCAGTGCTATGATGTCTGAAAAATCTACTTCTGAAGAAAGCGTATTGGAATAAAAAACAAGTCGCTAAATGTCATTTCCATTGCAATCAGCACCATCTACTGGCCAGCTCATGGCACATCATTTTGTATGGTCACCGGTGCGCAAGTCTTACCAGTCAGGTTCTTCAGTACCACACAAACTAGTAAGAATAGAGATATATAGGACCAGAGGAAGTGGAATATTAGTAGGCTTGGAAATCATCTTAAAAGCAAAGTTTCCATCTCAAATACCAATCCAGAAGGACACTTCATGTACTATTGCTTTGATATTCCAGTATATTCAGCCAGCATATTAAATGGCCAAGATAGAAGGCACGGTGACCCTCTCCAGAACTGTTCTATACTGGGATTCTCACCTAGATCTGATTATCATAAAACCACACATAATTTGAAGAATATGCTTTTTTCTATACACTAAAGAAAACTTCTGGAAATTACAAGAAGAGATTTGTTTCCATTCCTCTAATGGAAGAACACATTTCTTCTTTCCCTGAATTGCACCAAGACACAAATAAAATTATGCACAAGACTACACCAGATTTTGCAAACAGTTTGAATCATCCCATTTTGCAATCTATTCACTAGCATGAACAAGCAAACAAAGAAGGGG